>JAQQAE010002641.1:0-21831 GCA_029823295.1 Pseudamia nigra | reverse complement strand
TACTGTACCTGGGGGGTGTAGGGGGGGCTGGGCTGGGACGGGGGGTGGTGGTAGGGTGACGGTTTGTAGTGGTGAAACACAGGAGGGTAGGGCAGGTGCACTGGAGGATATCCAGGTGGCTTTGTGTGGCTCTGAGGTAGCTTAAGAGGCCCTCGGGGATAGGTGTCACCGCTTGTAACCTGGGGACTGCCATCACGTGACGAACGCTCATAGTCACCCTGCAGAAGAGGCACAAAGGCTCAGTTACAGATCAACACTCAACAAAACCACACAGTGAAAACACGGTCACCTGGAATAAAGAAAAAGGTGTATGCACACTTTTTGACTAGAACTGTATGTGTGCAGTTACATCACCCCTCCATGGATTTAATGGAGGACATTTAGTCTGCAGGACAGGCACCATGCTTTATCATTAGCATCCCACACTGCTCCTCAGCTACTCCATTAATCATCGACGAGCCCACGCAGCATCCATATCTGGGACACACCTCCTTCCTTAAGACCCGCAGAGACCCCTCCCCTTTGAATACAAACATGAACACTCTCCGTCACACACACACAAACTGTACTGCCTTACTACAAAGGATCTATTAAAAGCTTAGCTGTATGAGTCAGCTATTCATAGATGTGACTCATAATGGGCCTGGCTTAGTCATACACATCTCTGCAATCACACACAAACTCCAATCGTTCGTAGCGCTCCTGCTGGCACCGTTTAAAAATGATGATTCAGTACTTTACATTATTAGTCACTTATTTGAACTGAACAAGTCCTGCTGTTTAAAAATCACCACAGGAGAAAAGGGGGGAAAATGCTGTTTGTAATTTAAATAGAGGACAATGAAGAAAATGATATAAATATAGAAAGTGTGCGAAAAATTAGGACTGTTTTTAGGAGCAATGTAAATAAAACACAATTAAACTAAACTGATACAGAAAGTGGACAATCTGAAATTTCAAAATGATCTTTTTTAGTTCATTCACCAAAGGCAAGAAGATAAAAGTGCAGTGGCTAAATAAATCAAGACTGTAGGATGGATTATACAGCTACTAATACAATGACAATAAAACAGAATTCAATTACTTTTGCCCCAACTCTTAAAGTGCCTTAATACGTCAGGATTTGTTTCATAAATTCTCAAGAGGCTGAAAGGATAATAGAAAACTCCACCTCTTTCTCTGTCGCCCTTTTATTTGTTTCTCTCTATCATTCTCAAAAACACACACACACACACACACAGCTATAGACAGGGCAGGAGGAGGAGCCCTGATGTGTTGGGACGGTGTATAATTACATGGTGTGAACTCTTTTAATCAATCACTGTGAGGCAGGTGTACAGAGGAGGGGTGTGCGCTGGCGGGACGGCCCAGCCTTCACGCCTCCCTATCGCTGGCCGGCACCGCTGGCTGGCTGTCAGCCAAGGGTCTCCTGATCCATGTTGGTTAAACGCGCATTAATCTGAGTTTGGCAGGGTAATCAACAACCTAACTCAACTGTGAAATTGAATTCCGTGGTGGAACATCGTTCGGCCAGTTTTATGCTAAGGCTGCAGAAAAGGGAAAGTGCCGCAACATCAATTTGTCACCGAGAGCTGCTGCGGCACTGAACTCACACACTCGCCACGAAACACAGGGAGAGAGAAGGAGAGGGGAAAACAAAGAGAGGAGTGTGTGTCTGCGTGTGGCCGACGCGCTGGGCTGTCTGCTGTTACATCCCCACCGGCTCCTAACAACAGCCAGGATTTACTTCACTGGTGTGAGTGGGCTGAATGAGGGGACAAGAATAAAGGCAGAGAATGAGCGAGGAGAGGAGGTGTGGGTTTGTTACATGGGCCGTGAGCCAGAAGAATAGCGATTGTTAAGCTGCCACATGACTCCTTGTGTCTTCTTTTTTCTTACCAATGCTGCAAAACAATCTCAGAATATCACAGAGGAAATTAGAAGTGCCTTCGTTACAGTCAGAGTTTACATCTCAAAGGAAATACCGCATACTAAATGGTATCCAGCCACAATACGCTGTGGATGGGACTGCATTAATCTTTACATTCACTGCACATAAAGAATGAAAATGTGCCTCCTCAAGCACAACAGCTCCGTGAGTGATAATAATAAATAAAATGTAAGAAAAATGACCTTCCCCTGCATCTTTTCCGATCCTGCTACTCTTGCATTCTCTGTTTTTTTTTTTTTTTCGTATGAGTGGCTATTTACTGAAGCATGTGGGTTAAATGGTTTTTCATCAAGGCACCCTGGGATCTACATCAGCAAAGCTAGTTTTCCACACAGCTACCAGCCTCGCTGTGTGTGAAGGAGGATGGTGGACGACTATGCGAGAGCTCCACTCCGCTGTGTAATGGACCTAATGGGGTGCTGAGAGCCTGAATAAAGAAAAGAGAACTAAAGAAAACTTGTGCTTCTTTTCTTGATTTGCAGCGTCTTTTGCCCCCCTGCTGCTCCTCCACCTCTTGTGTTCTATCAAAGCAAAGGTAAACCATTATTGCCGTAAAGGGAGTCGTGAGTGACTTTTCCTGGGATCATATGTTACATCATGGAGCCTCTAATGCAGGGTTCATTTGCTCTTGTCCATGTGGAGGCATCTCCTGGGTGTCCTGCTCTCGCTGCCTGCTCCACTAGAGCACATCGCCCGCTGCCCCGTGCTCTCACTGTCCCAACGCGCTTACAGTGCATTTGTTGTGCACACAAAGGAATGCAGAGAAAATGTCATTGTGCACTTGCAGTATATTTTTTCACATGGCACTATTACTTTGGGATAAATCTTGCTCTGCTGCATAATACTCTTCATTGGTTCCCGTTTTAATTCTGCCTGATTTAAAACGTATACAGTACAAAGCATGGTACTGTATGTGTAGCCTTGTCTGTAACACTTAGTATAGAGAGTTGTAATTGATTATTTTTACATGTACACTATTTCACTAATGAATGTTCAGAAGAAAGTCGTTTTCTGGATGGAGCGTTCTCTGAATAAGGCGTATGTTATGTGCAGGTATTATTATGAATATGTGGACATGTGTTCAGCATATTCAGAAAATGAACCTTGGCAGCTTGAGGTCAGATGCATTAGAGACAAAGATCCCGATGGAACCAGAGGTCGATTTCACACACTGATGCAAACAGGGAATTCAGAATTTTGTCTTTGCAGAATGTGGGGAAAAACTGGACATTGTTAACGTAATAGTAAAGATTTAACAATTCAGCTGTTTTACTGTGTCCGTAGATGAATCTTCATACACAGGGACTGTACCAAAAGCAACACAAACGTGGATCATTTCTTTAAGTCGCTCAAATCGCACGTTTTTAAAGTAACTCTTCCTCTACACAGTGTACAATTCAACAAGCCTCCAGCGATGCATTTGTGCGATTATTGAACCCAGCTCTTCTTTTGTATTACTTTTGATGCAACTCTCATATAATGTACTGTATAGATAATATGTCCATGTTTTCACTCTTGCATTCATGAATAATAAAGAAAATCATCAATGCCCTTAAAGATAGTATTTTTTATGTAATATTGTGTTGATACTAGTGGGCAGCGATCAGGGCTGTACATTGAGGCCAATGCAGAAGTAAGTTAAAGTTGTAATACTTTAAGTTTACAACTTTGTAAACTTACTAGACAGTTGGCCACTGGCGAACGGTTCGCTGGGCTCCAAGAAGACCTGAGTATTATAGAGTTACATTGGACTTCTCTCTGAAAATACTACGTGAATAAATTATTGTCATGAATCATCATGGTCTCAAACGTTTTATTTGAACCCTCTAGTGAATGATCTGGTGGTCCATCTTTAATGTTTTGCTCCACATTAAGATATTACGGTGAATAACCCGACAAATCACTCCTGTGGTGGGATTTGATTTACAGGTCCAGACAGTGAACTAGCGGTTAGCATTAGCTTGCCCGTGAGACCCCTCGGATACTGTGCACCTGTCGCTCGGCTGCCATTTGTTCAAATATGGTCACATCCTGTTTTTGCCTCCAAAATGTCCTCCAGGCAGTGACAACCCTCTCAAAACCGCCCTTCACTTTGTCCACTAATATATACGGTCTATGGTTGACTGAACCATTTCATGTTTTTTTTTTTTTTTTTTTACAAAATGCTGTTTGAAGTTTCAGAATAAATACTGACCAAAAGCTGCTGAAATGCTATACTTTGTTAGCTCCTTACCCAAACAGCTCCTTACCCAAAACAATAAAGCTCAATCGCCACACTATTCTTATTTGTTGGCTTTTTATGTAGACAAATGTGTTTGAGGCTCTTTTTTCCAATTCACTTTTGATGACAGAAAAAGTATTAAATGTGGAAAAAAAAAACCCCTGCAGATTATTTTGTTTGTCCTGCTTTATCTCTACCTCTTTCTCTTCTTCTCTACATTCCTTTGTGCCTCTCGTCGTCTCGTCTCAGTAACTCTCCCTGTCCTTCGGTATCTGGTCGATGGTCGGATCGAGCGTTAATTGATTGGTGTGCACAGACCCTGGCTACTGAGGAGGTGTAATTCTGTCTGAGGCAGCCGCCTGCTCTGGGAGGAGTAGATTAACAGCTGACAGCGTCTATCTGGCAGCCAAGCCAGAAATAATGAGAGAATAAAGAGAGAGAGGAGACTTACACTGAGTAAGAGTAAAGTTTGTCTTAAAAACTACTCAAGCAGTGAATAACAGAGTGATGCGGAATTTTTTACATTCATTTTGTTCAGTTTTATTTTGAAATGTTTAATTTACTTGATTTCCTTGTTAATTTTTTTCTCATTTTGTTATGTATTTGTTAATTTTTTTCAGTGTTGTGTGTTATATTGTGTATTTATATCAATGCACTTGATTCTTTCGATACTTTTTGCTCATTTTGTTACTTTGCTTATTTTTGTGGGTTATTTTTTGATCATCGGTATTTGTCAATTTGCTTGATTGCCTGATTGTCTTGTATTTTTGTTGACTTTTTTAATTCAGTGGCTCATTTTGCACCTTTTAATTAATTCACTTGATTATTTTTTCTTGACTTTTGCTCATTTTGTTGTGCTGTATATTTCGTTAATTTTGTCTATTTCAATTAACTAATTTAAGCTTCATCCAAGCTCATTTGTTTGGATTAGAATTTTTTTTTGTTTCATTTTACTCCAAATCCTTTTAGGTGTCACCAATTGTAACTGAGTAGAAGTATATTTTTTGCACCATAAATGTAACTGAGTAAGAGTAAAAAGTATTTTGTAAAACAATTACTCTCTGAAGTACATTTTTTGGAAAATATAACTCAAGTGCATGTGACTGAGTAATGTACTTGAGTGCTGTCCACCTCTGGTATTAGGTATTAATACCAACATGATTCACACATTGAACATTAGACTGAAGTGATGACTAAATTGTGTCATAATGCAATATTAAGCAATATTAATCCAAAACAACCAAATTTATTCATTTACACTGGTGTGAAGTACTTTTTAACTATAGTGACTCAAGTAGAAGTATAAGTACCGGTACTCATAAAAACAAGTACTTGAATAAGAGTAAAAAAGTACCTACTGTACCTCATGAATTGCCTTCAAACAAGATTTTGGTCATTTCTATTCATTGCTAGTATTTGCATTTTATAAGTATTTTGATCATTTTTTGGTGGATTTGTTGATTTTTGTTTCTTATTTTGTGCATTTTTTCCCCAATGTGGTTTTTTAATTTGTTCATTTTTACTAATTTTGTTGCTTCTTTTAGTTTTTGTGAATTTTTAAATCATTATTTCCATCATTTTTGTTCATGTTTTTGTTGACTTTTGTGTTAACTGAGTTTATAATTTTCTTCTTCTTTGCTCATTTGCACTTAATGTGAGTCTTGCAGTTTCCTCGACTGCCTTGTGTTTTTGATCATTTTTTTGCTTTTTGTGATTATTTTTGTACATTTTGCTTATTTTGATGTGCGGTTTATTCATTTTGATAATCTGCTTGATTATTTTCCTCAGTCTTCTAATGAATTTTTCCTTATTTTCAAAAAAATTTCAACCTTTTTTTTTACTCCTACTCTTCAAAGTGGAGCAAAATGTAACTGAGTAGATGAATAAAATGAGTTCACAGTAAATGTAACTAAGAGTAAAAAAGAATTCTGTAAAACAACCACTCAGATGTACCTTTCATGGGAAAAAGTACTCAAATACACGTAAAGAAGTGAATGTATTTGAGTACAATGAACCTTTTTTTATTTACTAATCACACAGAACTACGGAAATATTTACTAGCCCTGACATATCTTTTTTTATTTCCACATTTGTATGACTCAGAGTGGACCAGGGGGTGCGCAACATGTGGCTCTAGGTCCACATGTGTCTCCAGTGTCTCCTGTGACTTTGTCCAGTGATGGGAGTAATGCCTTATAAAAAATCAAAATGAATAAAGTGAGCACTAAATCAACAAAAACTAAATAAAAAAACTAAATAATGAACAAAAATGAGGACAAAAGTGATGAAAAAAATCCACAGATAATAAGAAAATGAACAAAACAATAAATGAAAATACCAGCCGAATTCCTCGGCTGGTAAACAAACCAGCTGAGGAAATGAACAAAATTACACCAAAATAATCAGGAAAAGGAACCATTATTCAAAAAAAAAAAAGAATTAAGAGAATAAATCAACTGATTATAACTGAAAAAATTAAATATTGATCACAAATGACACAAAATGAACAAAAAGGAACAAAAATATTCAGGGAAATCTACTAAAAAAATTACAAAATGAATGAAATTATAAACACAATCAATAAAGAACTTGCAAATAATTTGCAAAAACGAACAAAAAAAACCAAACATGAACAAAATAAGCAAGAAAATGGACAAAAATGAGCAAAACAATAAACACAATAAATAATAACAAAGGAACAAAAACAAACGGGGTAATAAACAAAATGAACATATGAAATGAAATGAATAAATATAAATGAATAAAATAAACAAGTTTGTTTTGACATGTTGCAGCCAAAATATGCATCATATGTCATATGGTTTATAAAGGGTTCAAATATTTTTGAAATGTATTAAATATATTTCATTATATTAAAATGTGACGGAAGTAACATTTTTTAATAATTTATATCAAAATGAAAAAAATAAGTACTAAATCAATAACAAGAATTAAAAGTGAAGTATATAATGAATAAAAACAAGAAAAAAGGCCCCCCTCCCCCCACACACACACACAATTAATATAATCAGGCAAATGATCAAAATCAAGAAAATGAACAAAACTAAGCAAAAATTATGATGAAGAAAAAACTGAACAAAATAATTGACAGCATAAACAAAACAATAAATGGAAAAAAATGACTAAAATAATAAGTCAATGAGATGAAAATGAATTAAAAAATGAACAACACAGTCAAGTATATTAACAAAAAACAATAATGTTGACCAAAACCAAGCAAAAATAATGAACAAAATAGTTCACAAAATTAACAGTAATTACCCAAAATAATCGCAAAACCAAAAAACATATTATTAATAAACAAAATCAAAGGATGCCCAAAATAATAAACAAAATGAGACAATTAATACATAAATAAAGATAATAATTTTTTTTTAAGATATCACTTGCTAAAATGTGCATCATACGTCATGTGGTACAGAAAGGGTTCAAATATTTTTTTTGGTTCTCAACACATTTGTATTCATAATCTCAGTCTTTAGATTGTAAAGGCTGCAGACCCCCGCACCAGACCATGATCCTACTACATAGTCACATAAGTTAGTACCAGTTCATTTTTCCATTAGTTTTCTGTATTTGACCCATTCTATTACACTCAGCTGTTCTGCCGCCGAAGCCAAGGACCCAAAGACCAACACAGATCCAAACCAGGACCAAGATCAATCAACCTGACAGGAGAATAAACCTTACATACTGTACATGGGTTAAACATTTTACCTATAATTTGGTGGAAAACAATCATTGTTTCCTAAAGGCCAGGGTGGCAATCACAACTGTATTGTTTTATCCACAACTGACAAATATTCCATTTATTATCACAGGCAGTAATGAAACCAGAAAGTAGAGCTGTAGTGAACTGAGATTACAGTGTGTTGTGATCCAGACTGTGAAGGGCTGAAAATAATATAGAAACAGAGACCACATACAGCAGGGGCATTTTGAGAGATATATGTTTCAAATACAACATAAATTATGGTATTACTGTATATAAATAAACAGTATATACAGTCATACCATATCGGCCCACCTGGGCTGTGAAAGCTACACCTAACGGTCATTAAATGAGACGGTCTAGCCCACGGAGGCTGGTCAATTTGCATAAATTTGACAGCTCTTCTTACCCTTACGAAATGACGTAGACACCTGTCGCCGACCAGCTGCTGCTTCGAGATGGAGGATTCTTCGCTCACACCTGTGGTTATTTTACTTTAAAATAGAGCATTTCCAATTGATGAACTAAATTTAATTTAATTGTGTATATCTCATGATTCTGATTCGGCAGTACTCCTGTCGGCCATGCGCGCAATGCATTATGGGATACAGTGGACCACAAAGAATCCATCGGTGGTAGCCTTCGTTACTACGACAACGAAGGCTGCATTTGTCGGCCACATTTGAAAGAGCCGTCGAAATGGGACAGCCTTCGCGCTCGGCGATGACATCAACGGCCGACAAATGCAGCCCTTGAATTGGGACACAGCTAGTGAGAGTAGATTTTCCACACTGGCATACCAGAAGAAGTACAGGGCAAGACTGGAGCCAGAGAAAAATGTGAGACTCCTCTTGCCCGCCACTATACTGCCAACAATAGACAGGTAAGAAAAACCCTGTCCTCATAATGAACTGCAGTGGTCCTCAGCTTGTTCATTAGTCATTAGATCAGAATTGGTTAAAAACCCCTGTAACAGATGACTGTATCTCTACTAATGTGACTCATCTTGTGTTGTGTGGTGAAGAAGTTACCTTGGCTATGGTCTGTGAGTTGGTGAGACTCTCCGAAAGGCGAGGGTAGGTGTAGGAGCTGTAAGGGTGGGCCTGTGGAGGGTTCTTGAATGCCCCACTGGCCGCATATGGGACATTTGGCTCCTGCAACCCAGAACCCGACCGAGACCGCTGCCTTATAGCTGGCGTGGGGCTGGTCTGGGTCACATAAGAACTCTTAGGCCGCTTTTCATAGTCATCCCGCAGACCACCATAGCTCCACTCACTGTCTGGATAGTTGATCTGCTCACTGTGTAGTGATGCACGAGATGGTGTCCCAACTGAAGTGTCCCGGTAGTCCTGGCTGGAAGAACCCCCCACAGAGGCCCGGTAGTAGCCGCTGGAGCCCACCCCGCTGCCCACTGTGGAAGCCACTTCATCTGCTGAGCGCCCTTTGCTCTCCAGGAAGGTGTGGTAGTCTGGGGGCAGCTTGCCATAGTCAGATTTTTGGGGCATGGCGTCCGGGTAGAAAGGGCTGCGGATGGGGTATGAATGGCCATTCTGCTTGGTGAAACGGTAGTGCCTGCCCACAGCCCAGTCTCCATCTATGGAGAAGCTTGGTTTGCTAGGATCGAGAGAGAAGTCCCTGCTGGAGGTGTCCAGGTCACAGGAGTAGCGGGAGTAGTAGTGGTTGAATCCATTCTCTTCTGGAGGGCCGAGGTGTCCACTGCCAGGTGGTTTGGAGCTGGTTCCAGCCTGGTGCGGGCCTGGAGGGCTCTCCTTCCGTAGGGAGTTGGAGCGTGTTACTGAGATGTTGTCAAACTCCTCCAACAGGCCGTTGATGGAAGCATCTTTGGGTGGTCGGTTCCCTCGAACTATGGTCTAGGGGGAGGAAGAAACACAATTACACTTAACATACAAGAGAAGCTGCTGCCTATGAATGTGATGAATGTAGCCCTGATACTTTGGATTTCGTACATTCAATTTCAGTTTAGCCATTCAGACTGAAAACTGAATGAGATGAATTGAAATTCCTAATCAAATTCCAACTAAAGGCAAATAAATAGTGGAATTTCAATTCATGTATATCAGGACTTTTAGACAAGTATGAAATTAATCATCACTTGCAATAAATGTCTGGCATTTCAATCTGAACAAACAGCAGGCACAGAGCTACTCAACTACTGCTATTGTGAGTTGAATGCAGCAATAAAATGCATGGACACAAATGGGGGGGGGGGGATACCTCAGATGCTAAAAGAAACCAGTAGTGGATTGTAGGAGCTAATTCCTGCCCCATTTCCCTCACAACAGATTACCTTCATTTTCAGTGGGCTGATCAGGATACATTAATAGTCGTGATGTTGGATTTACTACTCACGAAGCACACGAGCAAACCAGCTTGCACTCACACATCCGTACGGAGAGCGAGGGGAGAGAGAGCGTGAACACGCAAGCTCACATCTGCTTCAAAGTGAAGGCGGCTTAAACATCAGGGGCGCTGCTTATCCCCTCCCACCTTGTGTTAAGCCCTTTACATGGCAATGTTGTGAGTCACAGGAAAAATGGTGTCACAGCGGTTCTTGTACCACTACACTGCGTGCATGCGTGTGTGTTCAGCACTGTTTGCTGTTCTGCGGACCGTTAGGATCTCCACCTCCACGAAGTAAAAATCATCAACAGTGGAAGCATATTAGCAGGTTGAAACGTACGCTATTTACATAGCATAATAATCTGTGATCATCAGTTAAAAGTGTAAGATGCGGTATTTTAATTTAAGGCTTTTGCTTTGAAGTCCACATGCACCATATGTTCAAATACATCACTATCTATATTTTGCACTTTTTTAACAAATCCTTTATTAGATGTGCTTTTACTTTCTGACTTTCATTTTCTTTCCTGGATTAATAGCCTTGACACTCTCCATAAAAGTGTCCTTCATACTTTGCGTGCATGCACAGTATTTGCACCTTGCTAATACTGTGCACTGTAATATAAAGCAACCTTCCTACCTGTCAAGACAAATGTGTAGTTTTGCAACAAGCTTGCAAAAATACCGTATCCTTATACTCATATTCTGCATAAAACACATAATTAATGGGTTTGTTATCTGTAGAAAACATAGGGCAGATTAGTGCTTAAGTAAATAAGACCAGCTACTTTAGCTGTGAACTATCAACTTGATCCCCACAGGGGCAGCCTTTTCTAGATATGAAGAACCCACATTGGCCACTATTCAAAAGATTCATCAAATCATGTTTACCGTGAACATTCTGCTGCTAAAACTTTACTTCAGAAGAGTGTGCTGATCGTAAGTTCTGCAAAAGGGAACAACTACACTATAATATTGTTTATAATTGTTTTGGAAAGAGCTCAAACCTTTAGACTGTAAAATCAGCAAGTTCTCTGACACAGTCTGACAGTGCCCACGCCACACTGCCCTGTCACACAACTGTCACGCTTGTCTCTTGTTGTAGTTTGTCACATGTGCTGAGGCAGTGTAGCAGGAAAGCTCGGATAATCATCAAGTCTCAGCAACATTGTGCTGACACAGGAATACAGTACACATCGAAAGACTTCACTTAGGTACCTGGAAACTGCCTCTGTTGACACGCTGCCTTGCTCTCATCTCGGCCTCTCAGGCTGCTTTCACACCAAATGAATTGTGGTTCTTGAACTAGAGCCCGTCAGGTTCCCTGGAACCTTGGTTCCATGTAGTGAACCAGCCTGCGTTTACACAGGTTTGGAGTTCAATGATTCTAATGAGCGACGTGTGGTGGGCAGAGAGTGAACAACAGACCATAAAGTGGTGTCTCACTTTGACATACAGCATAAGTTCTGGACATCCTTTTTTTGTAGTGGCAAGTCTACGTTGGTTCCCAGGTGAGAACCAAGATTTTTTTTTTGGTTACAGCTGAGATCCAAAGTTTTTTCCAGTGTGAATGTGTCAGCTAGTTCAAAATTAGATTCCAGAACCGGTTTTCACTTCCCTTTAAATACACTTTTATAACGCTTTCACCACTCAGTGATAAGTCAAATTTATCAGAACTCCTTTACTGACTATTATTAAACACGTTTGATTTTAGCTCCTCACATTTGCTTGGGAATTTGTACTAGAAACTGACTAGCAAATAGACTCAAAGCAATTTTTATACTGATAAGCAAACAATTAAAAGAAAAAGAATCTGCCCAATAAATTAATGTACAACCCTCTTTCAGCTCAGAAATTTCATATTTAATGGCAAATGGCTATGTACAGTATATCATTTTGGAAACTGTAACTCATTTGGGCTTTTAGGCCAGTAACATAGTTTTAAAAAAGTTGTGAAATTGTTAAAAACAAACCTGGTGGGCTATGGAATTAGATTAACATGTAATAAAAAGTTGATAAAAAGAGGGTCACAGAAGCTGAGTCATTCTGGAGTAAAGGTGGTGAAGGTGTTCAATAATTTTTGAAAGACTACACTGGCAAATAATACATTTAAGAAAAACATTTCTCAGTCTCACAGACATCATTGCATGGCGTCAGGAACACTTCCAAATAGCCACTGTCATTTGTTGCAGCATCTACAAATGACAGCTGAACGCCCACAAAACCATACAAACAGGAAACTCTATATGAACCAGAGTCAGAAACAGTGCCTTCTCTGGGCCGAAACTCATTTAAGATGGACTGAGGTGAAATGAAAAACCTGGGGTCTGATGAGTCAAATCTTAAATTTTGTTTGCAAGTCATGTACAGTTTGCCATGGACACAGGTGTGATGTGCACCAGTCTCTCTAAAGACGAGAGGGACCATCTGGTTTGTTGTAGACACTCAGTTCAAAATCCAGCATCTGTGATGGTATGGTGGTGCATTAGTGCACACGGCAAGGGTAATGTGCACATTTGTGAAAGCAGCATTAATGCTGAATAATATATATACAGGTTCTGAAGCAACATGTGCTGCCAAGTATATGACATTTTTTCAGTGAAGGCCTTGTTGATTTAATCAGGACAATGTACATATACTGTACCGATAGTATGGTTTTGTGGTAAAAGAGTCCCAGTACTAAACTGGCCTGCCTACAGTCTATTATAAAGCCTAGGGCATGACATGATGATGAAACAAAGTGGTTCAACTTTTTTGAAGGGTGTTACTTGAATATATTCAAAATGAGCATGATATTTACAGAAAACAACACTCTCAGCTTTGACATTTGTTTTTTCAACAGGTGTCGTCTTTGTGCTGATGTTTTGCAGATCATCGCATTCTGTTTTATTTAAAACTTACACAGCAACTCAACTTTTTGGAAAACAGGTTACATGTTGATTTAGATTGTCAACAATACCTGCCAAAGATCTGTGGGACTTTTCATGCAGGGTGTGGATTTTTTTTCCTGATTTCAGCCTTCAATTTGGTTTTCGAATGAGGACCTGATGAAGTTTTTGGATATGCACAATCTACTTCATGTTTTCTCCACGATTAAAACAAAGACAAATATCAAAGTTAACAACCACTTTGAGGTACAATGACAGTACCACACCTCTCCCCTTTATGCCGTGAAGACAATACAGTTGTTCCTGGCTAAAAGAAAGCTTTCTGCATCAGCCTCCTCCATTACACCGACGGGTTCCTTCACACATCATCTCCTCTTTCTGTTCTGTTTCTCTGTGCACCTCCCTCTGTCTCTTTAACACTCCACTTCCTCTGCTCCGTCTGAGAGCTATAGGCTGCTCGGCACTGTGAACTGGAACCCAAGGTGAATCGGCCTATAAAAGCAGTGAGTAAAGTGTAGCCGAGAGGCCGCGGCTGCAGGACCGATGGTCTTTTAAACAAGTCGCCCAGTGGAAATATATCATGTTTTAGACAGATGTCGCAGTGTTATGCTGACACTTGAAATAACAATACACACATTCAGCACTACAAAGGAAAAGTGTTTTTTAGTTTTTAGTCATTTTCTTGTTATTTGAATTATTTTGATCACCTTTGTTAATTTTCTTGATTGTTTTGTTCTTGTTGGTTCTTCTTTTGCTATTTTGTGTTTATTTTTCTAATTAGTTTCTACACTTTACTTGCTATTTTGTTCATTTTCCTTCATTTTCTTTCCTGCTTTATATATTTAATTTCTTCCGTTGTAAATTTTTCTTCATTTTCTTGACTATTTTGGATATTTAACTTCTTATTTTGTTCATTCTCGCAAATTTTGTTTGCTGTATTGTATGTTTAACTTATTTCGTTCATTTTTCTTCATTTTCTTCATTACTCTGTATATTTCACTTGTTATGTTGTATAATATAACTTCTTATTTTGTTCTTTTTTCTTCATTACTTTGTATATTTCACTCCTTATTTTGTTCATTTTCTGTCCTGTTCCGTACTATTTTGCATACTCAACTTTATTTTGTTTATTTTTCTTCATATTCTACATTATTTTGTACATTTATCTTCTAAATTAGTTCATTTTTCTTAATTTTTTTATTATTTGCTATATACAAAACTTTTGTTTTGTAAATTTTCCTTCATTTTCTTGAACATCTACTTAATTTTTTTGTTCTGTTTGTTAGTTGACTCCTACTTTTGTTCATTTTTAGTCAAAACAGTCAAAACTACCTTACTGATTTTGCTTCGTTTTCGCCTGGATTTTAGTGCCACCGCAAATTGCTGAGTTTCTCTGAAGTGAAAAACGAGTGACTCACAAAATAAGTCAACTCCACATACAGTAAATGAACTCAGTTTTGACCAAATGTGGAGTTTCTGCACTTTGCCTTTGTGGAGGCAGAATTAATGTAACACTCCTTTTAAACCCAGCTACAAATTTCTGAGGGAAAATGAGGTTATGTCACATCATGTTACGCCGCGTGGATAGTGGTGACTTGGAGTTAATTCAATTCTCATACAACAGTGGGGAGTGCCAGTTATCTAATAAAACATCGTCATCTCCATTTGGTTCATAATCAATAAGACTGTGTCAAGGAGCGTGACAGGTACAGGAGAAAGTGGGAGTCGGAGAGAACAAGGCGGCGAATGAAACCAAGAGGTGACAAGGGTGCAGAGGGGAGAGAGACAAGGTTAATTGTGTGCCAAATCACTGTCAAACAGCCGGCATCAAGCCTGAAAATCTTTCCATTAATTTGAATTAGGGGGCCGATATTGGCTTCAGTGCCCCCACCCCCCCTTCATCTCTTCTCTTCTCCCCTCTTCCCCTGTCCTTACAGCTCCGTGAGCTCTGCGCGTCGGTCGTGTTCAGCGGCGGCGGTGACAGCAGCCATATTTCACTGGCGTGCAGCATTGGCCTGTCCTTTAGTGATAAGCTGTAATAGATCTACTCCCTCCACCCGCCACGGCCTGTTCAAGGTAAGCACAGGAGAGGAAGAGGAGGAGGGAGGAGAGGAAGATGAAGAGGGAGGAGAGGAGAGGAGAGGACAGAAAAGAGGAGAGGAGCTTGGGAAGAAAGAGAGCAGAGAAAAGTAAAAGACTTATCTGGACGCCTGATTATGAGTTAATCATGTTTCATTTTCATTGTTTCAAATTTGCAGCAACTCAAAATTCGGAGAAGAAATAGACCAAAAAGCAGTCAGTCAGCAACAAAATAAAAAGTATAGTAACAAACTATATAATGAACCGAATATGCCTTGAAATGAACAGAAATGAACAAAATAAAGAATGCTTAGTAGCAACAAAATGAACTAAATAATGAACTAAATAATCCAGGAAATTGCTACAAAAATGAGTAAAAATAATCAGCAGAATGAAGAAAAATGCATCAAATATTCTAGAAAATTAACTACTGTACATTAAAAAAGGGACAAAATAATCACAAAATATAAGAAAAGGAAGAAAGTCAGAAACAAAATGAAGAAACATGAACAGAAAATGAGATGCAAAATGAGAAGAAAATCAACAAAATTAAGAGGCAAAACGAAGAAATATGGACAAAACATGAAAGAAAATGAAAATACATGGACAAATGTGACACAAAATGAAGAAAAATGAATAGAATTATGTTAAAACTGAACAAAGAGAACAAAATCAGAAGAGAAATATCAAGAAAATTGAGGAATGTGATTGAAATATGAAAAAAAATGAAGAAAAATAAACAAAAACCTCTTGAAACTGAACAAAATGTAGAAAATAAGAAGCGAGGTAGGAAAAATTAATAAAGTAAAAGCAAAAGGAAGAAATACAAGCAAAATGAGAAATAAAATGAAAACACGTGACCAAATATGACACAATTTTTTTAAAACAGTAAAATCATCATAAAACTGATCAAAAATGAACATGAGAGGAAAAATGAAGCAAGCTGTAGAAATTTGGGTAAAATCGTCAAGAAAATGAGCAAAAATGAACAAAGTATGAAACAAAATGAAGAAACATAAGCAAGAAAAAATGACACAAAATAAAGTAAAAAGAGCCAAAACATCTTGAAGCTGAATAAAAATGTAGAAAATAAAAAGCAAAATGGAGAAAATTAACAAAAAAGAAGAAAACAAAAAGCAAAAATGGACAACGATGGAAATATGATCAAGAAAATGAAAACTACTAATGAGAAATGAATTAAATAATGACAAAAAAATATATAGTTTTCAGTTCCACAGCTTGCTGCGCTTTTTTTTGCGGGGCAGAAATCCAGAAGGGGAGAGGAGAGGACAGACAGGAAATGAGAAGATGGGAGACGAACTCCCCCAAAAATAAAAATAGAAAGTGTATAACTTCGGCTGTGGAGGAAGTGACGAGAAGAAGACGGGATGAGGGGAGCAGAGTGGGAGGGGGCATCACAGAAAGGGAGCAGTGAAAAATGAGGCTCTTTGGGAGATAAGGGGGGATTAACCTTGCTGGTAATGAAGAGAGGGTGTGACGGGAGGATGGAGAGAGCGAGAGAGCGAGAGATAATTAATGAGCTTGCCCTTCCTGTGACTCCTTCCTAGAACCCTGGTTTGGAGGCTGCGCTTCACTGGTCAGCAGGGTCCCGGGACGACCGAGGGGCCGGACCAGGGAGGAGGAGGAGGAGGGGGAGGAGGAGGAGGGGGGCTCTCCACAGCTGCTCTTTTGGTTTTACTTGTGCCCTTTAATGTACTTTAATACCAGAGGGCATTTATGATACAATAGATGATGTGATACATTTGATACAAGACCATACAGTATGGCAGAATAGGATTTGAAACAATTCCCAAAAAGTTGGGACACTGTGTAAAATAAAAACAGAATACAATGACTTGCAAGTCACATAAAACTACATTTTATTCCGAAGAAAACGTAAACAACATATCAGATGTTGAAATTAAGACATTGTACCATTTCGCGGAAAATAGCAACACGTCTTAGTCCAGACCCTTCACCCGTAGAAAACATTTGGCACATCATGAAACAAAAAAAATCTGGCAATGAAGGCCCCGGACTGTTGAGCATTAGAATCATACATCAGACAAGATTGGGACAACATTCCTCTCTTAAAACCCCAGCAACTTGTCCCTCACTTCCCAACATTTCCAGACAAGAGGGGGTGCTATACTGTACCATGGTAAACATCCCCCTGTCCCAGCTTTTTTGAGATGTTCTGCTGCCCTCAAATTCAGAATGAGCTAATAATTTCCATGAAAAGTTAAAATGTCTTATTTCACCACCTGATACAGTATGTTGTTTATGTTCTAGTGGGAATAAAACATGGTTTTATAGATCTTCAAATTATTGCATTCTGCACTGTGATATAATATGATATGATACAATATGATACATTACGATAGGATACAATCTGATTTAATATGATATAATTTTATTCAATGTGACACGATACAATTGTATCAAATTTCACCGTGAACAGTTTGATAAAACACAATGTGATATCGTGTGGTATGAGTTGATTTGAACTTAATACAACAATAGTTCACAAACTTATTCAGCGTGGCCCCCTTTTGTTAATACAAATATTTTCAGCCCACTCACACACTGTACACACAGTATAATTTATTTTCCTTGGATTGTAAACTCTTAATTCAGAAAAAAAACATTGTGTGCATGTAACCATGACTAAATCATTGTTAAAAAGCCTATTTTCAGTTTAAAGTGATGAAGGTGACACTGTATGAATCTTCCAAATTTGGAGCTAAGGTACGTTTGCACTGTACTCTATTAAGATTGTGATTAATAAAACTGAACGCTACAGAGCACCTATGAGTGACACAAAGTCAGCATGTGAAATAAAACTTCTGTTCTCAGAATTGTTCTAGGTTCAGTGTCGTAACGGTAGTACTTTGTGAAATACTACAACAGGAGGGAGCATACAGTAAGTACTGGATCCACACAGTGATAAAATACACAGGAGACTATAACCTGTGAAATACCGCCAGGTAATAGAAAATTACTGATAAATGATACAGTACAGTTTATAAGATATAACATGAGACAATATGCGATACAATTCAATTTGTTTTGATGCAGTTCACATATTTTACACATAAAATTTTTTTAGAGTATATTTCCAGGTTTTGGCTAAAAAAAAAAAAAAACCCTCCAATGTAGTGGTGGGAGAAAACGGTCTGTCTGAAAGACTTAATAAAAAGCAAATGATAGCAAATATTTTCATTTCATTCATTTTATTTTTAATTCCTTTAACACATGGTGACGTCTTAAACTGCTTGTTTTATGGTTTTAATACTAGACGGTACTGTATTTATTGCATTGTCTTGTAGTGTTGTAGCAAAAAATGAACTTGATGTGTTTATCAGGAAGCACCGCTCGAGAGATAAGAGTGGACTGATCGACGGAATGATGTGCAATAAAGTTTTCAGAGCTGAATGCTGGATTTTATTGTTGACCTCGTAAACACAGAAGTCATTTGATTTATAAAGAACATTGACCAGACAAATGCATTTTCTATTTCTTATTTTAAACATTATTATTTTTTTTTTAAATGGGGATCTATAATTGTGTGTAATTGTGCTCCACTATTCCTGCAGCTGCTGCAAAATGCATTGGGCTGGAATGTGCACACGACAAACTACCCTCCAGTAAATAAACACACTCATAGCCAGAGATACCTCGAGCCACACAGATTTTAAAACACACACACACACACATATACAGTACACAACCGCAGAGGCAGATGTGTAACTCCTCCCCCTCGTGTGTCTTTAGTCACACATGAAAGCTCATCACCTACCACACCCCCGCTCCCTCTCTCTCTCACACATCCACTGTGTGCAGAACATCGCCCACTCAACACACCCACTTTCAACTCTTAGTCCTGCCAGAGCACAAACACAATCACACAGAAAACATGTTAAACCTTGCTTTGACCAGCTGCGGTGACACTAACAGAGCGTGTCTTCTCACAAAAGAAACATTTGTCCTTCTGATCCATATGTCACTCAATGTCTTTGACGTCCTGTGCTGAATCTCAGACCCCGTCTCCGTTCTCTGGATCTGTCACGACGCAAAAAGCGAGCGTGCATGGGTATTAATGCACACTCACCAACACGACTACTACTATTACAAAAGCTGCTGCTGGAGCGCAGTATCCTTCCACACGCTGACAAATTTGTGAACCGAGGATTATTCACTGCCGTCTGAGAAAGATAATATCACAGAGCCCTTGAGACAGCAGAGAAAGGGAGTACGGTACTCACGACTCTCCTTTGGGTGCATTGATAAGAGCCGAACTTGACCTACAGTGCTGATTAATGAAAGATCAAATGAATCATCTACCGCAGGTGACGTAGAAACAAAGAACCGGGAGATTATTTTTAGAAAACAAAGCATCTCTCATCTGCAGAAAGTTAAAAATAGCTCACTTTATTATCAATCCCCTGCATGAGGTTCTGCCTTGATTTACTGTACAACCCAAGGGATCACATTAATCACAATGCACAAACTCGCAGCCAATATAACAGGGATTTAAATGGATAATCATAACATTTACAGAGGGCAAACTGTTCTTATCCACTGGCTCTCTCTGCTGGATGAAGTGGGTACTTTTTACAGTACCTTCAGTTAGTACCACATTTTCTGAAAAGTTCAGCCAGGCAGTGCAAATACATATTAAAGGAGAATGCAGTGCTATTAAAATTGACTGCGACTTGTATATCATTGTAGACAGTATGAACACAACATATCTCATGTGATAATATACAGTACATTCCTCAATATGACAATTTTAGAACAGAAAATTAGCTCAAATAATACAAAAAGAATGGGATTTTTAAAAAACCCTGATATTAGAAGATGAATTTAAATGTGATTTGAAACAAAAGGCACTGAAGTAGAGATTTGTTGCTCAGGTGCAAAGGTGGACCAGGAGTTGCCAGTTTATCAACATATGCTTGACATACTGTACTTTGTGAAATGTTGAAATGTTACCATTAGTCTTATTTACCAGCACCTTTTTCTTCTATTACACCTCGTCATGTTAAATACTTGCCTGTTAACCTCAACGGTCAGATGTTACACCAGGTATATTTTTTAAAAGAAACCAGTCTTTATTGCTCAACTTTTTTGAAATATATTAGTGGCATCAAATTGACAATGGGCAAATCATTTTCAACAACCAATGACATTTCTCAGTTTTGATATTTGATATTTTGTGTTATTGAGCTATTTTTTAAATTAAATATGGGGTTTAAGTGTTTTGCAGTTTATCCCGTTATGTTTTACAGTATTTGCATTTTACACAGTGGGCAAAATTTATTGGACACAAGGTTGTAATTCTGTGCATAAATGTAAATGTTTCCATGTGAGATCAAGAAAGAATAACTTGTAATAATGTCAAGTAGGCATGACTGGATGTGTCTGTGCACAGAGAGGCAGCAAGTGTCTCGTCTTGTCCTGTGCTGCTCTCTGCTGGTTTTCCTGAGTGCATCACATGTAACTTGAAATAAAAGTGAATTAAAGTGACGTGGACATTAATTTCACCGACAAAAGGACAAAGTACAGTGAGGCTTCTGATAATAAAGGCCCATCGTGGATCTCGATTATTAATTAGACAGACTAATCCTGACCTCAAACCCAGGCGAGTGTGGCCTCAGATCACTGGAAAGGCTGACAGGCTGACCCACCTGTATTACTAAGCGGAGGATTTCACCAAAAAGTTTCACTCAGTTCTTGACACGCTATTAGCTGAACTACAGACGAGGTCTTAGCAAACATGAACAGGATTATTCGACAGGTGGATTTTGAAGCATTCCCATGATTAATAGGCTGTGGGCTGACCTGTTTCCTCGGGCCATCCCACTGCCTGTTAGTTACAGTAGTTAATAACCATCATTTCAACAGGCCTGAAAAGACGCCGTACACTAAGGGTTTCATTATACAGATGGATACTTACATATGATACATTGTAATCAAAGCTCCTGTAACTTGTAAGGAATCCACTAAAACAAATGACAATGCCTTACAGCAAATGTCTCACAACTTGTGTGTATCGGTGCTATACAAAGAGATCATAAAGGTTTAGGTTTATTAAATAAAACTGTACGTCTCAAACTGGGAGCAAAAAACTAGTGGGACATAAATATAAGTTGCTGTCAGTCACAAAGTGAGAACAATTCACTTTGAAATAATATGTTTGAAGTAACAAGAGTGCAAAACTTAAAAAATGGCCTATATCAAGCTGTTGCAAGCAAATAGAACTACTACTAATAGAACCTGGATGACTTCTAACTTTCTCCTGCTGAACGAAAATAAAACCGAAGTTATTACACTTGGCCCAAGGAATCTACGGAGTAGAGTCCCTAATGACTTCCTTATCTAGACAACATTTAATAGATTCGAGTGCAGTTGTGAGGAATCACGGATCAGGATTTCTCCTTCAGCTCTCATATAACAAATGTCCAGAACCGCCTTCTTCCATCTCCGTAATGTTGCCAAAATTAGGAATGTCCTGTCCCAAGGGGACGCAGAAAAATTAATCCATGCATTTGTTACATCTAGGCTGGATTATGGTAACTCACTACTGGCAGGATGT
>JAQQAE010002640.1:0-21833 GCA_029823295.1 Pseudamia nigra | reverse complement strand
TCTCTTATCTTTTTAAATGGGTGAACTTGCACATTTTTACATTTCCCAATACTTGTTGTCCCCACTGTATGTTCATTTATTTTCTTTATATTTGTTCATCTTGTGTATACACTGCTCATTTTGTTAATTGCTCTGTTCACTTTCTGTTCGGTTCTAATTCTGGAATATTTTGCTCATTTAGGAGACACAAAAGTCCCACAAAGTTCTATCCTTGGACCAATCTTTGAACAATGACATTTGCTGAGGATTATATTAGCTAATCATAACCTTACTTAAAAGCATAAATTATTTGTAACATAGTCTATTTTATTTTCAATAGAAAATAAACAATATACCAGATGCTGAAACTGAGATATTTTATCATTTCATGAAGAACATTAGCTTTTTTGAATTTGATGGCAGCAACACATCTCAAAAAAGTTAGAACCAGGTGCAACAAAAGGCTGGAAAACTCATTGGCACAAATCAAAAACAACTGGAAGAGCATTTGGCAACTAACCAGGTTAACTGGTAACAAGTCAGTAACATGACTGGGTATAAAAGGAGCATTTTAGAGATACAGAAACTGTCCAAGAAGTTGGACAGAGGTTCACCAATCTGTGACAAATTGCATCTAACAATAGTGGAACAATTTCAGAAAAATGTTCCTTAATGTAAAATGCACAGATTTTGAAACTCCAACATCAAATGTATAATACCATCAAAAGATTCAGAGAATCAGTAGTATGTATCTATGTATGCATGTATGTATATGTGACAATAACGATAAGTTGAAAACAGGATGCTTGTGATCTTCACGGCCTCAGACAGCACTGCATTAAAAACAGCCATGATTCTCGGTGAACACACTTCACCATACAATCCACAAAAGCAAGCTGTATTATGCAAAGAAGAAGCCATGATCCAGAAGCACTGCCATCTTCTCTAGACCAAAGGTCATTTACAAAAGTCTGAGGCAAAATGTTAAACTGTTCTATGGTCAGATGGACCAAAATTTGAAATTCTTATTGGAAACCATGGATGGCATGTCCTGTGGACTAATGAGGAGAGGGGCCATCCAGCTTGTTATTAGCAGACAGTTCAAAAGCCTGCATCTCTGATGGTATGGGGGTGCATTAGTCCCTTTCAGTGGAGGCCTTGCATATTTCAGCAGAACACTGTTATACCACATACTACATCCATCCCAACAGCATGGCTTCACAGGAGAACCCAGGTGCTGAACTCACCTGCCTGCAGTCCACACCTTTCACCAACATCATGCAAAAAAAAATATCAACAACAAAAGCACAGGACTGTTGAGCAGCTAGAATCCTGCATCAAACAAAAATCGGACAACATTCTTCTCCTAAACCTCCAGCAGCTGGTCTCCTCACTTCCAGATGTTTATACACAGTTGTTATTAGAAGAGATGATACGCAATGGGAAAAAATTACCCTGATCGAACTTTTTTCAGATGCGTTGCTGCCCTGAAATTCAAATGATATTAATGATATTTCACATGAAATGGTTAAATCTCTGCGTTTCACCATCTGATATGTTGTTTATGTTCTAGTGGGAATAAAAAATGTATTCATGAGATTTACAAATTATTTCGTTCTGGTTCTATTTATACTATATATAGTGCGCCAATTTATTTATTTTTTTTGGACTTGGGGTTTGATTGTATCGCATGTTGTCTTATCCTAACTAATCTGATTATTTCAGATTATTTCACTAAAAATAGAAACATCAGCATGTCCCTTATCACAAAATGCTGCCTTATAAAAAATACATCTATCCATTATCTTCTGCTTATCCTGGTCAGGGTCACGGGGGCAGCAGCCTTAGCAGAGAAGCTCAGACTTTCCTCTCCCCAGCCACCTCCTCCAGCTCCTCTGGAGGGACCCCCACCAGGCCAGTCGAGAGACATAGTCCCTCCAGTGTGTCCTGGGTCTGCCCCAGGGCCTCCTCATATGAAATACAAGGTTT
Organism: Pseudamia nigra; assembly: GCA_029823295.1. Classification (NCBI taxonomy): domain Eukaryota; kingdom Metazoa; phylum Chordata; class Actinopteri; order Kurtiformes; family Apogonidae; genus Pseudamia; species Pseudamia nigra. Next base: position 19,865 of record JAQQAE010002640.1, on the reverse strand, counting down.
ACATGTCACACTTACAATAATGATGGACTATAAGTGTGAATATCTAAAAAGATAGTTAAGATGCTCCCAGACAATCATGATAGTCACAAAAAAGCTCAACATGCATCCTACATATTTCACATCCTCCACAAACTGATTCATGTCAGCCAGGCATTAAACCATCGTCTACATAACTACAACCACGTCTCGCTTACCTGCTTTCTTTAACACATGCAAACATACTAAATATGAATAGTTTTTGACAAAGACCTGATAATTTAAGAAGTTTTTTTTCCACATAAGGACAGGTTACAAAAAAAGAGCCATTACGTGTGGGCGGTAAAGTCTAAACAACAGATGCACGTGGAAATGCAGACATGTGTTCACTTTCCGGTTTATGTCCCCACTCCGTCAGCCCACACAGATGTTTTAAAGAGACTGAATTTAGTTTTATTGCTTGGTTTTATTTATTTTCTTGGGATGTCTGGCAGATTTTTCCACCTTGTGAGGTTTCATGAAGACAAATCGAGAAAAACAACATCAGCTGGGGCACCTGTAGGCCGACTTCTGTTTGGAAACCAGGTCGTTGTGCCTGTGTCTGTAAACGATGTACAATATGAAGCATTATTTGCACATCTTTAATGCTGACTATTCGGATGGATCTACCTCACAAATAGAATGAAAATTATGACATCACAGAGGGCAGAGCTGCAGATTGCAAGGGGAATGAAAGGATTCATACTGGTCAGCATTCAGAAAATGTACTTTTCTCCACACAATAAAACATCATTCAGCATTTTCTTGACTCTTATTAGTAAATTTAGTGCTTTATTTTGATCAATTTTGGATCTCTAAAAGCCCCGCTCAGTTGAACTAATTTTATTTTAGTTCACTTTGCCTAGTCCTCTGTTAAATCATCATCTTTTCATAAGTATTCTCCAATTTAATCCTTTTATGCATGAATTATGATAACCTACTTCAGGATTTTTTTCCCGAGTGTTTTTATTACTCTTTAGGCATGAAAAAAAATAACCACCTTCATTTTTCCAATTTAGTGGACATATGATCCTCAAATTTCCTCAAATCACAATCAATACTTGAATATTTTAACAACTATATTACTCCTAAGTTGTCGCTTAATGTCCCAATATTTTTTACCTGCGAGGGTCTCCTAGAATAGAAGGAATGGACAGGTATCCGTCCCCTGCAAGGCCCATCTGTACTTCTGTCGGCCAGCTTGTTTTAGAGAATTTTTTTTTTTTTTTGCACTTACTGCTGAGGAGTGGGTGGCTGTGTATGATATGACACACTAGTGTCCACTGTAGTGATTGATGTGAACTGTGACGTTAAGACTCATTCATACAGGAGAAAACAACTTTTGAATAGCTGTGCACTGACGTGACCACTGTCGCTGAAAGGGTTAAGGAATATTTGGTTCATTTCTTGGTGAGTTTTTGCTTAATTTGTACCTGCTGTTGCTTATTTTGTTCATTTTCAGAATGTTTTGTTCATTTTCTTTATCATTTTGTTATTTGTTGATGTTTTTGGTAATTTCATGTTCAGTTTGTTGCCATTTTCTTCATTTTTTATTTTGCAGATTCATTCATTCATTTTTCTTTTTTTTTCTTTTTTATTGATTTCTGTGTTTTTTATAGAATAGTTTGCAGGTTTTGGCACATTTTCGTCCCCATTTTGATAAGAAGTTAAAATGAGTTTATTTTCTTGATCGTTTTGGGGATTTTTTTTTAAAGTAGGTGTTTCTTACCTTTATTCTTATTTTCATTATGTTTGCTCATTTTCAGGTATGTTCATTTTCTTCATCATGTTAAAGTTTTTTTATTTATATTTCTTTTATTATTTTGATTTATTTTAAAATTTTATTTAATTTGATCAAAAGGAATAAAATAGAAATCATTGTTCACCTCTTTTTATTTTGGGAAATAATTGATTCCTATTTTGCTTTTGTAACAATTTTTGATCATTTTCTTGATTTTTTTTTCTCTCGTCATAAACTTATGACACATCGGAGTCTGTTTTACAGAACAGAGACGTGCAAAGACCTGGATAATGAGTTGGATTTCTTGTTTTCCTCTGCTTGTTTTTCACGTTGCCATGTGAACTGTCGATAACTTGTCACTGTCAGCTCTCTCAGCCCACACGTCCCACTCCCGGTCAGATGTCCCACAGGTCCATGAACCACTTTCAAAACATCATAAAACATCCTTTGTGAAAATTTCACCACCCTGCCAACCACTGCTTCATAAATTCAAGCTAGTTTTGTGAGAATATCAGCTTTAAGCTTGTTATTGGGACACACTTTATGAAGGGAAATTAGAGCAGTGACATGGAAATTTCCCCAACACAATGCCATAACCACAGGGAAACTGTAACATTTACAAAATACATAAAATAACAAACTGTAGTACAATAAAAATCAAAATAAAAATGTGCTAGTTCATTTACTTCAGTCACTAAGATACATGAAAGAAAGATGTGGAGTGTTTTCACTCCACAGACTAAGAGTGATTCAGACCCTTTTGACCCTTATAATTTCCTGTGGGCCCACCACCTGCAAGAAGGGTCGTAAATGTCCGGTGCAGTGTGGTTTGGGTGGCAACGGAAGGCAGGGGCCTGAGTGGTCCAATCCCCGGTTGCCAAAACTAATTCCAATTGGGATGAGGCCCTGGGGCAGACCCAGGATATGCTGCAGGGACTCTGTCTCTCAGCTGTCCTGGTAATGCCTGGGAGGACCCCAAGAGGAGCTGGAGGAGGTGGCTGGGGGGAGCAATGTCTGGGCTTCTCTGCTTCGGCTGCTGCCCCCATGACCCTGACCAGGATAAGCAGAAGATGATGGATGGATGAAATTTGCACATGTGATTGTTTCTATCAACTATCTTTTATGAATCTTTGGAGGTGCTTAAGCACAGCAAACATATAGGACCTCTAGATTTTAAGCTATCTGCCTACCGTTATTACAAACTCAAAGAAAATGGAATCATACACTACTGCTCATAAGTTTTAGAACACCTCCATTTTTCTAGTTCATTGAAATTCAAGCAGTTCAAGTCCAGTGAACAGAATGAAATGGTATAAAGGTAAGTGCTGAACTGTAAAAGGTAATAAAAAGTTAAGGTTACCCAAATCTGAAAATTAATGTATATTTCAGAATTATACAAAAAAGCCTTTTTCAGAGAACAAGACATGGGCTAACAACTTAAAGCTGTTCTGCACCAGTGGAGGTTGATCAACATGTTTGGTTTGGCAGGTAACTCATCTCGCTAGTGAAGTCGTACCGATTTGGACGTTCATATCTTCTATTTATTCAATATGGATATAGTTTTACCTGAGATACACTCGTCTGCAGCTGTAGGTGTTTACACTAACAACACCGTAACATGACTTTGTTTGACGCTGCATGGTGAAGTTTTTCTGTGTCAGTAAGCTAGCAGCTAATATTAGGCATCCCATGACTATGAACGCTCAGTTAGACCAGCTGCCGTTTGTCTAAATATGGTTACATCCTATTTTTGGCTGCAAAATGGCATCCAGGAAGTGACAACCTGATTGGACTCAAAACAGTCCTTCAGAAACTAATGGGTGACGTCACAGTCAGTTTGTCCACTAATATACAGGATACAGTCTATGGCGTGGACACACTGTGGTACTATACCCTCAGGAGCATTATTTGAACAGTATTGTGCTGCAGAAAGCATTGTGTTGCTATAAAAATGGCATCAGCATATTCCAAGATGACAATGCCAGGATATATGTGGTCAAATACTGTAGTGACCGAGAAGTTTGGAGAACATGAGACATCATTTTCACACATACAGTAGATTGGTCCACACCTTGACCCCACTCAGAATCTTTGGGTTGTTTGAGAAGACTCTGAATGTACGACTCTGAATGGAAATGTGATGTTTCCTGTGTTTTTGCTCTACACTGTATATGCATAGTGCAATTAGGTTACATACACATACTTTTATCAATTAACAAAACACAGGTTTTACTTTGCTTGGCATTTCAGACCGTGCCCCAGCAGCAGCGGGGTTAGTGCAAAATTTACTGCACTAACAATGGTCACGCTAATAATCACACAAGCAAGAAGAGAAGAGTTAAGTGAACTTGATCCTGATGGATGAAGCAGAAATGCTGAGAAACATTTTTCACCATAACGCCCCTCTGGGGTGTCTGGACGTGCATGCGAGTCGACCACAGCAGCTCCCCCACTTAGTTTTATTACACAAGGTCGTAACGTTCTTCCGCACGTTGTTCTACCAGCTGTTTTTCTCCATAGTCACACATAATCCTGCCAAGAACTAATTGCCATAGTTACATATTGTAAGACTAGTATCTGGTTCTGTCTGTGAGTGAAAGCGTAAGTAACAACCAGACACAAACTGGCTGACGTACGGAGAGAGAGACAGGTTGCATCGGCAGAATGTCTGGTTCATGCCCCCCACTAACCGCAAGTAGCCAAGATATATCGCAGGTTCCTGTGCATTATGGGAGACTGCACTGGCAATAAGGAGAAACAGAGGAAACCTAAAATGAGGTGACTGAGATTTTTTATGACTTGTCTTTTTCACAATGCAGAGGTCTGCAGCACAAAATCACACATAATACCCTCTACATGTCCTGCATTTCTCTCAGTATCTGCAGGAAAAAAAAGAAAACTCAGCAGGTCTCACATGGGAAATCTCCACTGCTTTGTGATTGATACCGTCTCCCAAGTTAAACACACTTTAATGAAGGTGCTCCTCTTCTCCTTTACTTTTATCGCTCTGTTTTCCTGCCAATCTGGCTCAGGAAACACAGACTAAATCAGAGACATAAGTTGATGATGATGAGCTCTGTTCTTTCAGTGCATGTTGACATATAGTAAAGGATTTGCCATCAATAACTCATGTCCATCTGTCTGTGACTTTCCATGAGTGTGTAGGAGTAATTGATCGTGTGTCAGTTTTGTTGATTGTCTTTCCACAGATCTAGCCAGTCATACCATTGTGGTTATTTTGGACATAAAAGCTGCACTGGTTGTGTACCGTATGTGGGATGGAGTTAGTGGTACTTTAAGCTGTTTTTCTCTTTATGCAATCTAACAAGTAGCTGCTATAATTGTATAGCACCGGATAAGGAAGAAAGCATGATGAATAACGTCATGCATTTAACTCCCTTAGTGTCTGAAACACATACTACGGATTAACGACCATCATACAATATATTTCTTACAGGCCTCATTTGTCAGCACCTCGACTCAACCCATAAACAGTCAAGCACATGAATATCTTTGAAAATTTATATATTGTTATTTTTCTAATTTATTTTGGCTAAAACAACATAAATTCAAGATTTTTTTTTCCAGAATATGACTTTTACTTTTTTTTTTGGAGTTTGTATTCCCCCAGGATACATTGTCCATTCATGGTATAAAAAAAGCTTCATACCATTTTGTAAGTAATTTATTTTTAAGCTTTGAAAACATGTTATCTATGAATTAGTGAAGATATTTAATATTTACATGCACAGGTTTTAAAAAGTGGAAAACTAAACTCAAATATGGTCACACATAAGCTCTGAATGCGGAAAACAGGGATATATTTTAAATAAACTGACAACAATCTGTATATCTCTGTACCTTTAACTGTAAAAAATGCTGCCAGAATATCAGCAAGTACATATGTACAATGCTGAATTAATCGATACTATGCATTTCAGAGTAAGATAAATAGTAATTAATAATTCACACCTTTATGTCATTGATTTTTTGTAGAGTATAAGTCTCAAAAAAGAATAATCAGTCTATGACTGATTATTCCTTTTTTATATCCCTATTCTGCTCCACGGATCCTCTAGAACACAAACATTAAATGTCTGATTATCAAACTATGTAATTGTAATCCAGTATGTTTCAACATGAACATAAAATCCATCCTTAAAAAACAATATATTTTGAATATAACCCCCACAAAATATAATAAACATGAAAACCAACAACTCTTATTTCTTGATCAGCATCTTTGTCCACATATGCAGACATTTTGGGCTTTGGGGTCAATACATCAATATTCAATTGAATAATGGCATGAAATCACATGACCTGAGAAACTCTTTAGTCCTCTTTAAAATGTTTATTATGATACGAGGTTTGGAAACTTTAAGCCCCTGCCCACAAATGTCTGTATCACCCAGGATACAAAAACATTTAAGGGTTACTTGTGACTTACAAATCAATATTGCTTCACCATCTTGAAAGTTCTCCCAGTTCATTCAGATGCACACTGAAGATTGAAGACCGCTGTGCTGAGGAGCTACAGTTTACCTCAGGATACACAGGCGGATACTTTGAAGAAGTTTTTCAGCGAGTGAAAAGGAGAGTATGACACATGGCTGGACAAACCACAGCAGGAACAGGAATTAACATCAAAATGAAAGCAAATAATTCATAATTTTTTTATGGACAGAATTTTGAGGCACAGCCAGGGGGTTGAAGGAGTCCAGTTTGGTGGCCTCGGGACAGGGTCTCTGCTTTTTGCAGATGATGTGGTTCTGTTGGCTTCATCAGGCCGGGAGCTGCAGCTCTCACTAGAGAGGTTCACAGCTAAATGTGAAGTGGCTGGGATGAGAATCAGCACCTCCAAATCTGAGACCATGGTCCTCAACCAGAAAAGAGTTGAGTGTTCCCTCGGGGTCAGCGATGAGGTCCTGCCTCAAGTGGAGGAGTTTAAGTCAGTTGGGGTCTTGTTCACAAATGAGGGAAGGATGGAGCAGGAGATTGACAGGTGAATTGGTGCAGCATCTGCAATGATGTAGACTCTGCATCGGTCATTGTGGTGAAGAAGGAGCTGAGCCAAAAGGCAAACCTCTCGATTTACTGGTCGATCTACTGTACTTTCCTACCTTCACCTACAGTCATGAGCTTTGGGTCATGACTGAAAGAACAAGCAGCTGAAATGAGTTTCCTCCACAGGGTGGTTGGGCTCTCCCTTAGAGATAGGGTGAGGAGCTCAGTCATCTGGGAGGGGCTCAGAGTAGAGCTCCTGCTCCTCCACATCAAGAGGAGCCATAATGAGGTGGCTTGGGCAATTGGTTTGGATGGCTCCTGGATGCCTTCCTGTTGAGCTGTTTCAGGCACATCCCACTGGGAGGAGGCCCCGGGGAAGACCCAGGATGCTCTGGGAGGACTATGTCTGTTCGGTGGCCTGGGAACACCTCAGAATCACCCCAGGAGATTAATTATGTATTTGGGCATGCATTAGAGACTTGCTGATGACAGTCCCAGGTAAGATAAATTCAAACTGCTGACCTTAGCTGGGGATTTTCTGTATCATGAAAGTATTTACAGTACTTCTGATCAAGTTAGTTTACCCAAGCAACTTTGAGGAGTTTGATCCTCAGTCTCCTAACCTGCTCTGGACCAGGTTCATTTGGCAGGCAAAGCTACCTACTGAACCATCAGAAGGAGGGTGGATGGGAAAGAAAAAAAAAAAAGCAAAACAAAAAAACCTGCTGTGCACTTTGCGGTCTCAGGTTATGCTGAGGTGTGTGACAGGAAGAGTTATATGTACATGTCATCTTCTTTCTGATAAGCCTACAGAAAATGTATTTTTCTCTGATCTAGGAAAATTCCTCTCTGAAAACAGAGAAGGATTAATGCATTGAAGCCTTTGGTTTGGTGAGGTTATAAGTGATAGCAATGATACTGAATATTTCCCTGTGAGTTTGATTCGCACTGAATTTAACCCTTTCATGCATGGTGTCCACTACACTGCCCTATCAAGGAAAACTGACAGGAACAAGGTGACATTAAATTTACTGAAACACTTTGGATAATATGATATAATAGTGAATAAATACAAAGTCCTCATTTAATATACCGTATTTTCCGGATTACACATCACGGTTTTTTACGTAGTCTGGCTAGGGGACTGACAAATATACCGAAGTTACTTGTATATTAAGTATTTCGAGTATTAGTTGTTTGGCACACTGACAGCCGCTAGAGGTCACTGTAGGCTTGTGTACCTGAATCTGCTGCATCTGTGTTACTGACAATTTAAAATAGACATTACTGGTAACAACCATACCTGCCATCAGCTTAACACCGAAAGTGTCGGCACCGTCACTTACCCAGTGAGGCGGGGAGGCGAGTCACGAGCTCTGGCATCTGGCATCAAGCGCGCGGCCGCCCATTCCCCGATCCAATGCGACGTGTTCTCCAGAGCGACTTTTACACGTTTTTTTTTCTTCTTCATTATGCATTTTTTGGTCCGTGCAACTAACATTCCGGAGTGACATACAGCTTGGAAAATACGGTACACTCAAACTCTTCTGAACTCTGGATTTTAGGCTTCTCGCTGTGTTCCACATCCACATTATTAATTACTCATGTTTAAGGAGATTCCTTCCTTCGTTCACTGTTGCTTTGTGTATATGTCTTTCAGGGATCTTGAAAACATTAGGTCTCCATCTCGACCCCTGCCGATTTCACCACTATGATATTCCTTCCTCCTCTTTGATTCACCCCTGGCTCTGATATCAATACATGTAATTTGGATGAAATAACTGAGGTCATTCTGTGAACCTGAACTGGATCAACTGACATTGTTTGGATAGCTGCACAGTAGGTCTTAAGAGACATACGCCATAGCTGTAGCCATTACGTTTTATAATGCATGCTTAGTGAACCACTGCTGCACTTTGGCTTGGTGTTTAAGAGGGAAAAAGACACTGCAGGTTGAAATGAACAGTATTTTCTCAGAGCAAAAGGTGATCATTGGTTTTTGGATGCCTGAAGATACTGTTTATCACATGGCTACATTAGTAAGTAAGATAAGTAAGATAAAGTTGATTTACTGCTAATAATTAAAGACACAGCTAGAATCTTATTCCTGTTATTTTTACTTAAATTGTTCTTAATTCTGCTATGCCTTAAGAACTTATGTCTAGTGGGTCATTGATGACCCATGTTAGAATTATATTTGCAATTATGTAATTATTTTGTATTTCAGCCAGATGTTAAACACAGAAATTACAAGATGCTCCCTTTAAAATGTGCATTTGCCTGAAATTTCTTCTACTGCAATCAATGCAAGGGTTTAATGCAAAGTATCTTGCATGACTGTAGCTGAACTGTGAATTAATAATTTAATGTTCTAATAATATTTGTCATGTTTAATTATCTATTACAAGCATGTTTGTATTGTCTCTACAATGATGAGAACTCAGACTTTCTTCATTTTATAGAATCTTAAAAATCACAAATATATATGTCCATTCTTTTGTTCTTATCATTTTGTATGCTTGCAATTTTGACAATGTTTTAGACTTTGTTTTGTGTCTTTTACACTACCCGTCAAAAGTCTGGACATATCTTAACAGTTCTCACTTGCCATTTTTGCATTTTTATGGCCTTTCTAAGTTTTTTTTCTTTGATGCCATATTTCATCTTTTTGCATGTTTTATGTGAATTTTGTCTTTACCTATACATTAACAATGCAAATAACCACCTGGACCTCACAACCAAAACTCAGCCTTTGAATAAAATAATGATTTGACATTCATTGTGATAATTATCTACATCCACAATGTGGATTTTTGGCCATTTCACCTGCCTCTGTTGCTCCAGTCTGTCTGTTCAAAATGCTATAATCTGACTATTAAGTCTGTCTGTTTGCAATTTTAAACAAGAGATGAACAGATTTTTATAGATACAGATTTTATTGATGATCAAAATAATCATATGGGGCAGGGTATTTGTAATTTTTTTGTAATGGCTCTGTCTGGTGTCTATCAGAGAAACTGTGTCTTCAAATTTTCACAAAGGAGATATCATTTTCTACTAAGCTCCATTTGTGGAGTTCTGACATGTCTGATTGCTGTCTCGTTTTTGTGGAAATCAGTATGAAGACACTTAGCTGTGAAACAATTTCTCTGACTATACTTCTTGCTTCAAGCATAGGCACAATCCTCCGTTTTGTCTTTGTCCACCCTGGTAATCCGTGACAGATGTAGCTTTTATTTACTCATTTTGTCAGCCTTCATTTACCCAGCTCAGGGATGCCTGAGGTCAGAGCATGTCACATTCCCTGCAAAGATTTTCCCAGTATGGACTCAAACTAGCAACTCATTTGACTCTGAGCCCACTGGGCCACAGCTCATGTTAAAACTCTTTGTTCTCTCCAGGATGTATCTGCTCAGTGCTGGTTGTTGGACTGCTCAGCCAAAACCTTAAGCCACTGTGACAGTTGCTGGCAACAGAATGCCGTGGCCCTGCCTGAGTTTGAGAAGATCGCCACATGTGTGATCCCACCGAGGGCGAGTTACGCTTCCCCTGCTTTGTGTTGTCTTTTGATCACAATTTATTGCCGAGTGTCTTTTTGCGACATTGACAACAAGCAGAAAACTGAGGAAGTAATGTAAACCTATAGGTAGCCAGTGTGGAAAAGTACTTGCACTTGTACTGGTATTTTTCTTGAGTCTTTCCACTTCATGCCAATTTATACAGTACTTTCAATTGACTACATGCCATGGAATACTGAGACATACTGTGCCTTACACTCTGCTACATTTATTTGTCAGCATTACTTTACAGTCAGAGCATCAGAGCTCTTTACAGATTTAACAGACAGGTGAAACTGTACAATTGCAGGTACAGGTTGCAGTAGATTAAAGTGAACCCGACTCAAACTAGTTAATGGCATCACCAGATCTCCACTGGAGGGTTTTATTTTCAACTCCATGTAGTTGAACTTTGCAGCTTGTGTCACTGCATACCCTGATTCTCACGTGTTTAAAATGTGGTGTCTGAGAAACAGGTTGACAATGTCTCCAAATTTGTCACTAATACCCCTTTCAGATGAAGCAGACCAATTATAAACCAAGTTTAGAATTGAATTTAAAATCTTCCTTTTAAATTACAAAGCCCTAAACAATGAGACTCCATCCTATATCAAAAACCTTAGTGTTCCCTATAAACCAATCAGAACTCTTCGCTCTCAGAGTGCAGGCCCATTTGTGGTTCCTCGAATCTATAAAACTAGACTGGGAGGCAGAGCCTTCAGTACCGAGCTCCTCTCCTGTGGAACCATCTTCCTATCTGTCCCGGGATGCAGACACACTCTGTATCTTTAAACTAGGCTTAAAACTTTCCTTGTTGACAAAGCGTACAGTCAGGACTAGGTCAGGTAGCCTTTAATCATCCCTTAGTTCTGCTGCATAGTCCTAGGCTGATGGGGGACAGTGTTACATTAAGCTTCTCTCTCTCTCTAATTCTCTTCCCCTGCCTCTTTCTCTCTCTCCCACCACCCCCCCTTTTCTCTTTCCCTCTCCCTCTCTATATCGCACTATCTCTCTCTCTCTTTCATTGCCTCTCTTTCTGTCTCTCTGCCCCTCTTTACCCCCCATATTTGCTTTCATTCTCATGTCATCTATATCACTAACTTGCGTTTTCCCTGTAGTTCTGTGCTTCCTCCGTCTACTCTAGGTCTCTTCATGTCCTTGTTGTGTGTTTGCTGATTGTGGACCGGTCCAGTGTCTGTGTTGTTTGTTGTTCTATCTCTGTTCTTTTCTTTTGTCTCTCCTCTGTCCACTAACTCCAACCGGTTGAGGCAGATGGCCGCCGTCGCTGAGCCGCTGGTTTTTCTCTTCTGTTAACGGAAGTCTCCCCCATTGCCCTTGGCTTACTCTCGGAGGTTCTGTTGGGTTTGCTCTCTCTATTGCCTTGAGGTTTTCACCCTAAATTGTGAAACACGTAGACATAATCTTGGATTATGATTGGCTCTATACAAATACAATTGAACTGAATTGAATTAAAGATTTGAGAACATTTCGCTATCAAGCATAAATCACTTTGTCACAATTATTTCATGAGAAAAGCTAAAAAAAATAACTGTGTAATAATGAGGCAAGGACAGTGAATGGATGCGGTTTAATCGTTGAAATGTCCAATAACAGGTTTGACTGTTTTTCAGAACTGTTTTCAGACATGTCTATGGCAGATCTTTCTAAGAATATATGTGTTCCATCAGTAAGTCAGGTACAGCTGTGTAGAACACAAATTTTAATTGAATGGAAGGATGAACTAAAACGGGTAATCAAAGTCAGGTCTCCCAGGTCCAGGTTTCCATTGTGTCCTGACCAAGGTACTGGCTCTGGATGTCAACTGAGAGCCCACTGCTCTTTCCCCTCTGAGATGTAAGGGTGTTTTCTCAATTTTATATACGTTCTTAACTGAGACTTTTTAAGGTATTTGAAAATAACACAACACCCAAATGTATATCAAAATGTTCAGGACATTCTCTGCTTTGTGTATATTGAGCTGATTTTTGTCCCAGAGGATTTGTAAAGAAAAAAAAAGCCAAAATGTTGTGTTCAAAGTCAATTTTTGAAAATTTATGGATGAGCTATTTTTGTGCTTGAAATAGGTTTACCAAAGCCCTAGCTTCAAGTATAAAATGACATTTTGTAATATGTTTTTGAATGCAAATGTTGTCTTTCTATTTTAACAAAACATCTCAAATGTGAGTTGCATGAAGCTGAATAATGACTTCATATGACTTATCAAGCTTCATGACATGTGCAGATAAGAAATAAGCATTTCATTTTTTTCTCCAAACCAAATATTTACTAAACAAACAAAATTTACAATATTTGCAAAATGCATTTCTTTTTTTTATTCATGCCATGCAACAGTTCCTCAGGTGGCAGTGGAGGAGATGGTACGATAGAAGTTCCCCCTGAATCCTCTCTGTAAAAACAAATAAACAAAACAAAAACATAGAAATTCATTACTACTATAGTCTCAATCCTTTTCACCCAGAGCTCACTCTCCAGGTCTGATGTGTGGTAAAGCAGAGAAATTCAGTTATAACAAGGTGAGTCAAATGCAAAAGTGACAAAACAAGGTGAAAGTAAACTTATGGCTATGTCTGTATGTTGTCCATCGGCTGTGACTGAACTCCACATACCTATCTCTGATTATTATGAGAGGATGGTGAGCAACACTCCTTGTCCTTTGGCTGCAAGTTCCCCAGATGTTGTAGCTATGAACAGAAGGAAAAACTAAACAGGGTAGCTCTGATGAGTCACCAGCCTAATGGACCATGGTATGAAACCTGATAGGGGCTGTGTCTGCCTTGAGAGGGCAGTTTAGTAAAAACATTGTCATTACTACAACCTGAAGTTTCACAGGCCAGGACCTCATGTGGCGAAGAGTGTGCCAAGAAATGAAAGGAGAGGAGAAGGACGGGACGGACTGAACATGATACAATTAGAGATGGAGGGAGTCCAGTTTCAAATAGTGAGAGCAAGGGAGGAAGGGGTGGGAGTAGGTCAGTCTTTATTTTATCTGGAGCAAGCGTTGTACTTGCATCATAGCACCTCTCCAAGAATAATGTCAAAACCTGATGACTCAAAGAGAAAACCGGGAGTTGATGAAAAATAAAACTTTGCTTGTCTTGCCTGGTTAGCATGCAAACACTAGAACAGAGTGTGAAAAAGGTTTCAGGACACTGAATGTTTGCATCTTCCACGTACACTACTGATCAAAAGTTTAAGAACACCCCAAGTTTTTTGGTTTGTTGTTGAAATCAAGTCCAATGAATAGCCTGAAAAGTTACAAAGATAAGCATTGAGGTGCCAGAGGAAGCCATTGCTAACATGTCTGGATAAGAAAAAGAGGCTATTCTCACATCTTAGCAAGGGATTTCTTGCTGCATCTTGACCTGTCAAACATGTAGCTCATAGTCTTCACAGGTGAAAATGAAGGTGTACTCACACTGTCAGGCCGTGCCATGCTGGGGCGCGTTTCACACCTAAAGCGCAGACCATTTCAGTAATGTGAATACAATTGAACTCTGCTCAAGCCCCCGGCACAAGCGCAGTTGGAGTGTTACGATTCAGGTTCTGTAGTGGTTCTGCATGGTTTGTCAGCTCAGGGAGTCACTGATATGACACATATTCAGAGGATGTGGGTGTGGTTTGTAAGCTCTCTGTCATTAGCCTGCATTGAAGACAGCTGTGTGGAATGAGTTAATTTAAGCAGCTGTGTGAATATGTGGAGGAGAAGAACGTGAAGGAATGAGACGCCAACAGAGGAGGCCGAGCCGTTAATCTACAGACAGAGCATCAAACTTTTAAGTAGCACGCTAACACTATGGTATAAAAGGTGGTCTACGGCAAAACATGGTTGCTCACGCAAATACGCACATGCACAGTTGATGTATTTCAGGTATATAAATCTCTTTTCCTGCTCCCTCTGCATCTGCACAACATGATTAAACAGAAAATCATCACCTTTTACAATGTATAATACCATACCATCTCTATTTATAAAGGACCTTAAAAACAACAAGGCTGAACAAAGTGCTGTACAATAAAATAACGATAAAAACCAACACAGGACAGAGATAAAACAAGACGGAAAAAATATACAAAATAGATAAAAACAGGGGGAAATAAGAAACACAAACAGCTAAAACAAACAGAAAAAAATGAATAGAAAACATAATCAATGTGTCACTCTTGGTCAATTTCAATAAAAAGTGGAAAAATGGGGGTGTTATAAAACTTTCAACCGGTAGTGTAAGGTGATTTTAGTGAGATGTCATTACTCTTCTGAAAATGACTAAATTGCTCATCCTGTATGTGTTTATGAACACACAAAGATTAATTTTATAACTGTATGTTTGTCAAAATGTGTGTTATTTTATTCCCCACAGCAAACTAGAAAAAGTCAACTACTGCTGCTTTTGTGGCCATCACCACTTTGTCCAGTATGTCATCAGCTCAAAGTCATTTGCTATTGCAGCAAACACTGGCTCAAGTGTAAATTAAAGAAGTGGTGTATTAAGGAAATGCAGAATGGGCGATATTAACATGTTCTCTGACCAAAATGACCGTAAGGTGTAGGTAATTTGTCCCATAGCTGTATCCGTCTGAAACTACTCAGTGTTTGATGAATGTGTCCACAAGTGTCAAAGAAAGTTACACAAAATTCAGAAAGCTGCTGAAACCTGAAATACATTACGTGTGATGCTGATTGGTCTCGACATTCTGTTCCCAGACTTTGCCAATTTATTCTTTTTTTTTTAAGTTTGTTTGTTGTTGTTCTTCATGGTGATGGATATTTTGCAAGCACATTTTACGTTACGTCCTGTTTTTTTTTTTTTTTCTCTTTCCACCTGACGATGCAGTCTGGACACAATTTACAGTTGGTACTGTGGAGCCGAGCTGTGACTGGGGACAAATACGACAAATATGGGCTTTCCCCCCATAGGCTCAGGAGCGGTGTCCTGTCATCAGGGTTGTCTCTGCTTCATGTCCCCACTGTGACACAGCATTAAGACTGAAAGCACATGTGGACATTTGACCTTAGACGCCCCCACACTACTGTCACCCTGCATCTGTTCAGTTTAAAATGGCAGATAATGAAGTCAGTGGCAACACTGAAGATTAGGAAATGGGGCAGCGTATCAGCTGTTGATTAGTTAATTTCACGTACTACAAGTATTAATAGTTTACAAATGATTCCAAATGAAGTCTTAGTCTTCATACTCATATTCATATGTCATACATACATACATACAGTACATAGTTTTCTTCTTCCCTATGTTGTTGGGGGGAAGTTTGCCCCTGGTAGGGTCTTCCAAGGCAAACTGGTCCAAAGTGACAGGTCAGACTAAGAGTGATTAAGACCCTTATGACCCTTATAATTTCCTGTGGGCCCACCACCTGCAGGAAGGGTCATAAGGCTCCGGTGCTGTGTGGTTTGGGTGGCAGCAGAAGGTGGAGGCCTGGGTGGTCCAATCCCTGGTTGCTAAAACTGGATCCAACTGGGAGGAGGCAGACCCAGGACATGCTGGAGGGACTATGTTTCTCGGCTGGCCTTGTAACACCTGGGGGGCCCTGCAGAGGAGTTGGATGACATGGTTTGGGAGAGGGAAGTCTGGGCTTCTCTGCTTACGCTGCTGCCCTTGCAGTCCTGACCAGGATAAGCAGAAGATGATGGATGGATGGGTTTCTTCTTTGCATGGTGGAGTTTCAGCTGTTATTTATGGCAACAACCAGTGTTTTTTGCTTCTGATCCTGAGCCTATACAGTGATGTTCACTCCAGAATCATGTCTGTTTATAATGAGTGTATGATCCGGGGCCTAAGATCATACCGTATTTTTCGCTCCATAAGGTGCACTGCATTATAAGGCGCACAATCAAAAAATGATTCATTTATGATCTTTTTCCATACATAAAGCACACCAGATTATAAAGTGCATTAAGCGACACAAAAGTTAGATAAGTCAAACTCTATTCAACTCATTCACAATACCGTAACTCTCAACATTGTTCAGTTGTAACACATAAAATACAAAACAATACGGTACACTCACTTTTTTGGTTCGTTCCTGTCCCACGGGTCCATCAGGTTCTTCGTCTTCGGTGTCTTTGTTTGGAAGTTGGGTAGTTTTGACGTCAGGCAGGTCCGGATCCCTCTCGTCATTGTCTGGGTCAGTCTTCTTGCTGTTGCTTGGCTGTTTGGTGGTAGTTTCAGCTTTCGCGGGGGCTCGGACGGCACTTGGGACGGAGCCTCTGTGGTCCATTGACGGGTGGTCGCGTGGCTCGCCCGGCATTGCCTCAGTGTCTTGGTGAGTGTGTGTTCACCTTCTGTCGTCCGGTGCTCCCACGCAGCTCGTGGTTTGGCTTTGTTCGGCCTGTTGGCGGCGGGGTCTGGCGGTTGGAGTTCTTTGGTTAGTACGCCCGGAGTGGAGGTGGGCTCTGGGTTGTCCTTCTGCCTCTGTTTGGTGAGTTTGAAATCCACTTCCTGAACATGTCTCTGTGTTGCTTCCTTCTGGTATCACTCCGCGAGTGATACGGTTGTACATGACACGTGTACGTGATACATACCACCATATCACTTGCGGAGTGATACGGCCCACTATGGCACAGCACGTATCAGTCCGCGAGGCTCCTGATTACCGTAATGCTCCTACAAGTGGTGCGGCAAAGTTGTACCGTATTAAAACATTTTGACAGATTTTTGAGTGCCATGTACCACATACAGTAAAATCAGCTCGAGATCAGTAAGCGCAAACAAGAATAAATCCATACATAAGGCGCTCCGCACTGTTGATTTTTGAGGAAAATAAAGGATTTTAAGTGCAAAAATGTGGAAACTAAGTGTGTAATCATGCGGAAAATGCGGTATTCATCCAGGACTGATTTTCAGCCTTGTCCCTTGTGGACAGAGATCTCTTCAGTTGACCAGAGTCTTTTAATGATATTATGAAGTGCATAGGTTAAAATCCCAAAATTCTTTGTAGCTTTACACTGAGAAACATTATTTATATAGAGAGGCTGAGTTCGTCTAGGATGCTCCTTTTATACCCAGTTATGTTTCCTTGTCACTGGCACAGCTTTTTGAAATATGTTGCATGAATATTACATTCATGCAAAATATATTGAATTGAATATATTATATTCAATATTGTTTTCAATTATATTTGCAAATAAATTCCCTAAAACTTCTTGAAAATAGATTGCTCTTCAATATACCATAGAAATACTGGACGTGTTAAGAAACATATCAAAGTGTAATTTTTAAAAATAAAAATGAAAAGATTGCATGACTGCCAAAGTTTGACCATGACTGTAATGTTCAATAACAATGAAACAATTGAATTTTTCACTTTCAGCTTTTGGTATGATTTTTTTGACCATATTCCATCCAATATATGAGGATAAATGATCTTGAAAATCATCCCATTCTGTTTCTACGTACAGTTGGGGGTCATAATTAGTCCCCAAATAAAAATAACGCACTGTTACTAAATGGTAAATGAAACAAGCATGCTTTACAATGCTGTGTTATTAATCTGGCTCTCTTTAAAGCAGCAAATGAAAAAGAAAAACAGGAAAAAACATTTTCATACAAGAACTAAAGATTTGATGACTGTACACTTTACACTGATACCCAACTTTTTTTGGAAAATGGGTTGTACATTAAAAGCACAAATAATCATCAAGTTACTTCAACTTTCACTCAGCATCAAAATCAACCTTTAAACTTGAATAAACTAATCATTTCACAATTATCATACATCAATATTACAGAATTACATAGTTTTAATGTGGGAATATTTTTGGCTCTAGCATCCTGCGGTAGGTTTTTAAGAGCACTGACTAAATTACCATTTCGAAATTCTTACAATTATTAATGAACTCTTGGGTATGGGTAAAAGCGTGGACTGGAGGATTCAGCAGTTGAAGAAGGTGACGAGTACAAACAAATGTTCTCACTCATGATGTCATCGTCAGAGTTTCAGCAGTCAGGGAAAAGTCCCCCACCTTTTCCTTTCCTGGCATGTGAAGGACACCAGTGGGAGCCAGACGTCAGTATCAGCACCGCTGTCATCATCATCACCTACACCGGGGGTCGGCGACTATTACAATCTAAAGAGCCACTTTTTGATAGAAAGAAAAAAAAAACATATCTGGAGCCATGACATATATTCCAACCCTTTTTTGGTTTTGTTTAATTTACAGATAATTTTGTTCATTTTGCAAATTATTTTTATCATTTTGTTCATATTTATTCACTTGTTTAATTATGTTATTTATTTTTTGCAAATTTTGGTTCCTTTCCTTGATTATTTTGATTCTTTTTTTTTTGGTGACTTTTGTGGATTATGTCACACCTTATTTTTTACTTATTTATTTTATTTACTTTTGTTCATTTTCTTGTTTGTATTCATTTTTTAATCCATTAAGTTTTTTCATTTGTTAATGGTCTTCTTTTTCTTGCTTTTATTCATTTTTGTAAACATTTTCTGATTGTTTTTATTCATTTGGATCATTCTTTTTAAATTTTATTCATGCTTTTTTCATTTCCTCATGTATTTTAGGCATAAGTGGATGAATGTAATTAATGATGCTGATAGTGGTGCCCTTTATCCAGATAGTTGCACTTTTTATTCTGCACAGAGGATAGAATGGATATATTTATGCAGTAACCAGACGTGCACCTTTAGTCATGTGCAATTTATTTATTGAATGCTTTAATGTATTTGCAACAGTGTTCTTTTTTTTTTTTTGACGGCGCTGCCGCTGCTCTGTGTGAGAGACAGCTGCCTGTAAAAAGAAATGTTCGGGTTACGGACTTGAAATTAATTGCTCACGGTTCAGTGATATTAGAGTTACAATGTATTTAAGTGCAGTGTAGCGCAGATATAGTAATGTGCAGAGGTTAAAATGTGATATAAATGTGATAGGGAATGTTCTCTTACTGCTCTTGTCTTCTTCCTCCTTCAAATGTTTGGGCAAAAGTGTCCCTGGGATCCAAACACCAATAAGAAGGTTCCGGTTGGGACGGTGGGTCGGGATTGTATGGGGGTGTTGCATGGGGAGGTGTTACGAAAATATGTAAATAAGAGTTATCAAAGAAATACTTTTATAGAGTAGAATCTGTAGAATATATTAATTCTCTTGTAGTAAGGACACTTATATCCTGTTTGTCCCAGACACAGAGCTCATATAACCCCATTTGACATTTATGTTGTGACTGTTGTGGATAAACTGTGATCCTCTCGCACACATTCCTTGTCGTGTTTTCATTGACGGTGATGTAAATGCGCCCTTGTTTCACTTACACTTGATAAACAAGGAAATTATCACCAGGCATGCATGTGAAACAGGCATGGCTCGTAAAGACGTGACTCTGTCGGCCAATGAGAATGTAATGTCTGTGCGTAAATACTGCATGATGAACGTATGTTATTGGTTGCTTCCTGTGTGAGTTTGTAATAAAAAAGCTTGAGATGAGGAAGTCGTTGGAGACGCGCTCTGCATGTCAGACGCCCCCCCCCCTCTTGCAAGAAAATTGAGAATCTGAGTC
>JAQQAE010002639.1:0-21837 GCA_029823295.1 Pseudamia nigra | reverse complement strand
ACTCACTTTTGTGAGATACTGTATATGTGACACACAAAACAGACCATTAAAATAGCATGTGACATTTTCAGAAAAAGAACAGTGCATTTGTTGTACATGAAAATTATCCAGGATTTGATATAAAACAAGGAAAGGGCATTTTAAATGATTTTTTGAGGTCGACTAATCAGATCAATTAAAGTCGATTAGTTGTGGTGTTACTGTGACATCATCATGAATGCATGCACTCCACCTAAACCAAAATAATGCAGAAATCCTGACCAACAAGGAGTAGTTGGACCACCAATAACATTTCATTTCAACACGTCAGACTTGGCATACTTAAAATTAAAATTAAAATGAATTGCTAAGCTCGAGTTACATATCACTGCACATGGAAACAAAGGTTTGGAAAACAGTGTTCAACTCACAAAATCAAACAGTGATACTTGAGATAACAATGAGACCTTTCTTTTCAACAAATTAATATGCAGGCAAGTCTATTAATACTTTTAAAAGAAAAAAACAACCATGTCAACATGCTCTGGTGACAGTTGACTCTTAAAAAAAGCAGCCAACTATGTGCGCCCTTCCAACAAATGGACTAATTAATTGGTCGTGCACATCCCCATATAAAACCTATCCCCAAAATATTTAAAGACACAAAGGAGACATGAGATTATTCATTGCTGTATTCTTTGATTTTCAACATCTGAGTGAAAGAATCTAAAGAACATGTTCATTGATAGACACTGCTTAAGAATCAGGTCATCAATTTTGGTAACATCAGGCAACAATGTTTACGACTGCACAGTGGTAAATGTGGAAAAACCTATGCTGGCTTATGACTTAACGTGACTCACTGAGCCTGAATGTTTTCAGGAAATTATGATTAAGAGATAGATGGAGCTTAAATGTTAACTCACATTGTGTTGTTTCTGTCTCCTACACCATGTCCAGCACAGTCACATAAATTGTTGCATTGCAATTAAATGGAAAAAATATACATGTTGAACACCCTCCTCCTGGAAAGGAACAAAGGCTCTAATTATAAAAAAAGAGACACAAGTCACACAAATCACTATGCTGTGCATGTAGCGTTTTAATTGAAAGCCTTCAGCCCACTGTGGCACTTCAGCATCATGGTCACGTGTAAGGACCTTCTCTCAGCACATAATAATACACAGTTATGAAAACTTGTGCTTTATGCATGCCACAATTACATGCAAATGAATGTTAGTAGATTGCATTTTAAGTTTTTAAAGACTAATTACGATGATTGGAGCAATTTCAGTTTGAGACAAATATTTAGAGGAATTTTGTGTTTTGCAAGGTTGCATTTGGTGGAGGAGAGTTCACTTCTCTTCATAAAGTTACGGCAAAAACAGCATGAAATATTGAAACTGAACTCTTTTTTTCTCTTGTGACATGGCATTTTTATGTTTGATACTACATTTTATTACAGTGCATTCTACTGCTGAAACAGAAGACAATATTTCTATTGTTTATAGTTTGCAGACAGAGGTGTGTAGTACTCAAGTACATTTACTCCTTTACATGTACTTGAGTAGTATTTTCCCATAAAATGTACTGCAGAGAGAAATTGTTTTGCAGAATACTTTTTAGTCTTACTCACTTACATTTGGGATGAAAAAATGTAGTACTCCGTTACATTTTACTGAGCTGAAGTTAAAAAAGACATAGCAAATGAAGAACAAAATATTAACAGAATGAGCAAAAAAATTAACAAAATAATCAATAAAATGAACAAAAATGAAAAATATTTATTTTTAGTTTGCATTCAATGGTGAACACTCCGCTGATCCTTTGATAAGGTCACAACGGCAAATTGAAAGCACTTTATTGAATCCCACACCCACGCTGTCAGTCAGCATTTTCTAATTGGATCGAAGATTACTTGTGGCAGCTGTATAAAACATCAAACGAGTAATTAGATGAAATCATGAGAAAATAGAAATGGATCAAAAAGTCAACAGAATAAGCAACAATATGAGCAAGGATGATCAAAACAATCAAAAAGGCTTATAAAAATGAACAAAAAACAAAATAAGCAGCGAAATTACAAAAAAGAACAAATCAAGGGACAACATTGGTAGCAAAAACCAAAACAATTAAGTTAAAAAATGAACAAAATAGACAACAAAAACAAAAAATGACCAAAAAAAAATTACAATAATCCTGGAAATAAAGAAAAATGACTAAAATACCTGTTTGAAGGCAGTATATTAGGTTGTAATGAATTCCATGTTTTGAAGTTACTCCTTACTTGGGGAGTTTTGTCTGGGATCCTTTTCTACTCTTACTCCAATTCTTGTTTTTTTTATTGTTAGTCAACTGTACTGAGTCATGGTGACTATACAGTACAGTAACAATACTTTTACTTGAGTACTGCTTCTGTTTACTCTACCCACCTCTGTTGTGTACAAGAAAATGTATTTCATTTTGTATTTTGTGTTACTGTCTGCACTATGTTGCACCTGCATCAGTACTGTATATCGGGCCACCGACAGTCACATGATTTTTCTGTGACTGTAAAGGATGAATGCAACAGCTGATGCCAAAAACAGTGAAAATTTGGTCATTTTTAAGACATAAAACCGCTACCGTGTGCAATAATTTCCATGTATGTAATTTTTAACGGTGCTGCAATAATAAATCACTCATGTCATGTTAGCAACCTTCAGCATGTCCAGTAGTAGCGACGAAAACCCAGGAGTAACCGTCTACGTTCAGTCTAAAAACAAGTTACACCCTGGCTCTGTTGGACCACTGACACTTTTGATATAGGTTTTAATGGTCCAAATACAAGTGGGCTGATCCTTCTCGTTTAAAAAAAGACCAATGTGTCTCTCTAATAGAAATCGCAAATGACTTCTTAATGCAGGACTAATCTCTGCAAACCCCCATCTATTCCCTGGCAGTACATTATTAATGGGCAGTGTGGAGGCTGGTGAGTACAGGGGCCTCTCCTCACTAATGTGTCCATTCCTCATGGATGTCTGCAGGCAAAAGCGCACACACACACACACACACACACACATAAAGATGCACCATCCATGCAGAATATACTCTTACGGGAAATTACTTTATTTTTAGTTCGCATTCAATGGTGAACACAGAATCCTCCGCAGATCCTTTGATAAGGTCACAACGGCAAATTGAAAGCACTTTATTGAATCCCACACCCACGCTGTCAATCAGCATTTTCTAATTGGATCAAAGATTACTTGTGGCAGCTGTATAAAACATCAAACGAGTAATTAAATGAAATAATGAGAAAATAAACCTTAATGTTGCCAAGTGGGAATGGTGGGGAGCAGGAGAACGTGGTTCGGCTGTGCTCTGTGAAATTATCTTTCATCGGCTTGGGCTAATTGCTGGAGGATGTCCTCTTAACTGAGTGTGAAAAGCTGTGTCTAATTACTGCAACATTAATCAGGCATTAGCATGTTATCACAAGGTTAACTTATCAGGAGGGGCCCAGAAGCAGCTGGAGGTGCCATTTACCCATGATGCACTCTCCTAGACAGGCCACAAGGGGTAGTGCTTGTTCTTCTTGTGAATCCTCCCTGAGCACCCTTGCTGAAAGCCAAAGGCAACCATGTTGGATTGCTTTGAGTGTGCATTGTGGTTCTCAGACTCCTCAGAGTGGAATGGGAATGTCCTGAACCAATTTCAGCTGTTTCCTGCTTATTGTGCTTTCAAGACGTGAGAATGTGTCCTGTGGGGATTAAAGTAGTTAGGCTGTAATTCATTAATGTCGTACATTGCTCAAACACACCAAAGGACAGATCTTTGCAATAAGCGGTTAGAGGAATTACAGGAACAGAAAAATCTGTGAAATCAATGTCAAGCAATTGTGTGCTTAGTGAAGCAGTTGAGTCCAGTGTAATGAAGATTGACTGAAGGACGATTGTATTTTAAATTGCCCACTGGTGTTATCCATTACATGACAAATGTAAAATACAAGAGGCTTAGGTTATTGAATATGTTGCTTTGAAACAATGGAGTATTTCTGTGGTGATGTTTTGCTCTAAAATGCGCTAGCTTCAATAGTCCAAAAGTCCAATTTTGAGTCATGTCTTGCCAAATGACCTGCATGTGAGCAGATTAAAGGTCACTCCTGGCAGCATGCTGGTTCTGTGCCCTGACTTCATTACCAGCAGCTCCAGAGAAGTCTCATCAGGATTCCAGCAAGGCAAAGAAGCCGTACCTCCAGCAACCCTGCCAAAGGCACTCATTTGTCAGAGAGGCATGGAGATCACAGGCCGACAAATCTCCCATGTCTCCCAGACTGTCAAGCTCTTTGCCGGCATATCAAAGACAAAAGAACAGAGCAGGAGAGCGGAGCAGCCATTCCATTTAGCGATGGTCCGCCGTTTAAAAACCCCCGAGCGTGCCCTTTGAAAATGCCTATTAGCCTGGGTGAGAGAGATTACAAGCAAATAAAATTACATTCATTGTGATATTTGATTTCATAATACCCCCAGAATTATAATTACACTGCACTCACACTTTTGATTTAAAACCCATTTGGCGACAACAAAGAATCAGAAATGGGAATGAGCAGGTTGTGCATCTACTGAGCGGGTGCATATTATTAGGCCTGTTTCACTAGAAGTAACAATAATGGGCGAAGAATGGAGGCACTAATAAGAATGTAATCAGGTGAGGGAGCAGGATTTAATGATATGGAACACAGGGCTTTATTTTTATCTGTCAGTCAACATGAGAGCAGGTTGAAAAGGGTTACATTCCTCCCTGCAGTTGCAAACTGGAGGCATATTTCCTTTAAAGTCCTTCTTTTTAACTAACCTTTACAATCTGTCCACCATGTCTGGGCAACTTGCACGAAAAGCACAACGGTGTATTACAGGGGGAATGTGGGCATATGCTGTCTGGCTTAAACCAACAAGCAGAAGGGAGGAGATAAGAGACATTCTTGGGCGGCACAGAAACAAGGCATGAGAAGGGCCAGCTTGATAGCAGTACTTGTTGTTCTGATGTGTTAAATAGCTGGCCTTCAACACACCAATCAATTGCTGAGAGAACCACTGTGTAGCCAAGGGTTGTGTGAGATAGCCAGATGGCTGAAGTCAGTGGAGCTCTGCCTGGTCTCTCGTGTCAGGAAGGGATGATCATGAATCTGGCTACACAAACTGGACAAACACATGAAATATTACAGCCTGAGTGTTTTTGTAGGCTGATAAGCGCAAATAGATATTGTTTCATAATGTATTACAGATCAAGGCTCTGTGCTCATCAGCAACACTATGATAACATTTCATCCACAAATCATTCAGATGGCTTTGGGTGGCTCTCGTGCACA
Organism: Pseudamia nigra; assembly: GCA_029823295.1. Classification (NCBI taxonomy): domain Eukaryota; kingdom Metazoa; phylum Chordata; class Actinopteri; order Kurtiformes; family Apogonidae; genus Pseudamia; species Pseudamia nigra. The sequence continues at coordinate 16,508 of JAQQAE010002639.1, read as the reverse complement.
TTTTTGTTTTGGCTGGTACAACTGCCTTGTCTGATGTGTGGAGTATGACTGTAGATGTCACTGTGTGTAATGATGCCTACCAACCATTGTGGGGTACTCCTGCCATTTGACACGAGAGGCAGCCTGTATGCCAGCGTGTGCACACAAGAACGTTTGTGGGACAAGACGAGCATTTTGATCGAGCTCCAAGACCTCCGGAGGCCTGTGTGGACTAATCTGCAAACAATCCGCTGTGCGAGGCCCATTGCAAGTGAAAGAACAAGCCCCTTAAGCTGTGACATTAACGAACACAGCAAGATAAGATAGGTTTTGTTATCTTGGTGCATGGAACTCCTGCCCAGATAGGAGATAAGAGCCTTTCAAAGCATGTTTGCTGCCAGACAGATTTCCAAAGAAGCATGGGAGGCAGGCAAAGCCAGGCCTGGAATGCTAAGGAGCCCCAGTGAAGCCAGTCTCACCACAAATACGATCCCACTGCCCTTTCCCCTTTATTGCAGAGGCCTTTGGTATTTTTGAGAGTCATGATTTTAACTTGCTGATGACATAAATACAATCTAAAACTCACTTCTGTGCACAGCGGTTTGGATGTTGATATCCTGAAAGAAGCAATAATAATGTAAGATACACCAAAATAAACTAATACAAGCATTCACAGTGCTTTACTAGAAGAAAGACAAAGCAAACAGATTAATAAGTAAAAGTAGAAATATAACAGTATAGAATTATTCCCTCAAAGTCCTGATTTTCAAATAAAAGTACTGTACTTTATTCTTAGCAACAATATGTACTTTAAAGCACCAACTCATTTTGCCAATGTCTAGCCAATTTTTGGTAGTTTATGTACTACTGGGTAGATTATTAGATAACACTTCATTAAATCACAGAAGCATCAGCGTTTTGTTTTATGTAAAAAGAAACAAGTAACTATACAAACATGTCAAAAAAATGTTAACCCATGGATATGTATTAGTGACTTAACATGATCAGACACTGCCTAGTATTAAACTCATATTATTCTCATCAAGAGCAATACCTGGTTTGTTTACACATGGTTCAGTGATAATGTGATAATTACAATACATGATATTTCAAATACAGTTTTCTAGACACTGGCAAAAAATATTTGAATGTAAAGTTGTTCCAATATATACAGTATATATATTTTTAAACAAAACCACCCCATTAGTAATCAGCACAGCACACACATGCTGTGTGGTTTTGGGTAGAGAGCAGGGGTGGGATAACTCAAGTTCATGTCCTGGACCTATAAGGGAACGCTGACATAAGACAATTTAATATTTGAACTCTTTTCAGCAGGAGGGCTATATGGTTTAATGTGGAAAGTTAGGATTTTTTTTACATTTTAAATGACTTATTAATTCAGGATAGGGTGAGATGGAGGCAGATGATTCGCTGTGGCGACCCCTGAAGGGAACAGCCCAAAGGAAAAGAAGAATTCTTAGGTTGAGAAAACAACCCATCTATCAATTTCATAATTTCATATTGGAAAGGAAATCCTCACACATTGATGCCCAGAATTAGGTGCTATATCTCTGCCAGCATCAAACTGAATAAATGCGTATGATATGCCCACACCACCGGAGGGGATGGACTAAATTGTAATTCTCATTCTGTGGCTTGGAAAAACTTCCGCCTTCCCCGGTGCCAAGAGGCTCGGAGGCGATCCCAGTGATGAGCCAGGGAACGCTCTGTTAACTGAGCTCTGGAGAAATACGGTCACGGCAAGATCCATATTCAAATAAACTTCACTCTTGGCCCGTGGACACAAGCCATGTTGTCACCAGCTGGCAGTACCTCTCACCGCCCCATCAAATACTGAGCCACTTTTGATTAACGTCTCTACGGCTAATCATGTGCGTTGGCTATGCCAAATTGGACGAGCCACGTATGGCCTCCATTTGCTTTGAAATCTCCTGTTTTTAAAACTCATTCTAAGCATTTGAGAGCCTCCTTTTACACCATCCATCCCTCCCCTAAGTCTTCACTTGTCTAGTGCCGTACATAGAAGAGAAAGGGTGGTGTGGTGGCACCGTGCCATGCTGTGGGCCCTTGAATGAAAGGACCATCATTGCCAGATGCACCCAGCTGCATAAATGTTATTCATTTTTTATGGCTTGTGTACATAATATGGCCAGTGTGGGAGATCGTGAGGTTCCACTAAAGGCTGGAAAAATCCTTAAAATTGAATTGGAGTGGAAAACTTATTTTGGCTGGTGGCTGTTCTGGACCTCCTCCGTTTCCATCTCCCTTAATTCTCTTCAGCCCCTCCCTGTCTCACATCACTCTCTGAGGTTCTTCTGTGACTGATTTACAGTACTGTATATTCTTTCTGCTAAGCTGCATGGGATGTTCTCTGCGCACAGCCATAGCGGTGGTGGTGTGAGACAGCCAGAATATTTGTCATAAGTCCAGAGGTGCAAAGACATTAGACAGCACTTTGTCACCAGGGTCTGGAATTCACACCATTTGCCTGTTTCCAAGTCAGCTCCTTAACCACTGAATGGCCTGGTTTCTGTCAGCTGCCGCTCTGTTGACACTGAGGTCTAAAAAAAGACGGCAACATGGAAGGATGTGTGTTGCTAGCCTTTTTAGGTGGTCAAAACAACATGCAGGCTACAAAGAGCACTGTGACAGGGATCTACTGCCAGAGCCCTTGACTTGGTGATCTTTGCCTCAGTTTGCAGTTCAGATATAGTTTAGTGGTTTAGAATGGTTCTCATCAGGGTTTGCTAACCCCTGCAGGGAAATGGGCTTGAACTCAGAGCGGAGCCACAGCCTCCCAAATCACCCGGCCCAGCAGAGGCCTTAGCAATCCAAATGTGATCATGGTGGGGGCCTCCCGTCTCATTACCAATCTCCATTTCAAAACGGCCTTCAAATGGGAACTAATGCATTAGCTCTCGCTGGGGAAAAAGTCTAGGGAGCCACTACATAGCAGCTCCAAAAACACATTCATACATGTTTTATCAGCGGGGAAAGAGAGACCAGAAGAGAAAAGGAGCTTGGACCGAACCATTCATTTGTTGCCCATCTTATTAGCTTGGCACTGTGTTATTAGCTGCCATTGTGCTCTATAAAAGCCCCTTAGGCCTGTTCCACTGTTTGCTGAATCTGAGGTGAGCGCCGTGCCAAGCGTTTTTTGGAGGTATTTAAAAGCATGAAAATTCAATCCCAAACCCTCAGTATTGCGGTTTCTCACAGATAAATGAAGAGGATTAGTGGAACAATAAAACAATGTCTTACCTCAGATATCACCGTATCCTATTAATTGGGATTATGGTAGAGAACTGTGTGGAAAAAACACAATCTTGCATTAGAGTTGTGTTTTAGTGACAAGCTGTCACATGAAGCCCCGTCATAGCAAGGATGCCCTATCAAACAGGACACACGCTTCAAATTCTGCACATTAAATATAGAAAATCATAAACAATTCCAGCATCAAAACAAATAAAACAAACAAAAAAAACCTAGGACACAGAAAAAATTGCTCTGGAAAAGAGCTGACAATTGCAGGCGCTGTAATAACCCACCTTGGGTTGGATATGCTAGGCAATGTGTCAATTGATTCTCATCTGATGATGGACTGTGTGCTGAAATAAATTGACCTTGCCAGACGATGAGTGAAATTGATGGAGCTTTTCATCTCCGGAGGGCCGTTCCACACTCAGCTGTAAAATGGATAGAGCACAGGGCAGAGTGATTGAGTCGGGGGCGAAATGTAAGGTGTGTTTTTCTTCTACCAAAGCTTGCTTGGTAAATAATAGTTACAGGAAAAATCACTATAAAGTAACAAGTACAGGGGTTAAGTACCTGTTGTTGACTAGATTATTACGACTAAAAACACAGCTCTAAAGTGGAACTGGCCACCAGCAGATGCTACCCTTTGGAGGAATATGAGTCTCAATTACTTGGCGACTAAATTGAAAGTGATAGTAATTTAAATTTTCCCAATACACCAGCCCCATTCTGACAAACAGTCTTTTCAAGAATCCCTTAAAAAATACAGTGCAAGTGTGTGAGACACAGGAGCTGCATTGATTTTCAATAACCTCCTCTAATGACCCGGTCACAGTTTGAACCGCACTGTCACTATGGCCTGATATCATGTGATAGGATTGGTGGGTCTCACGGCGCTCAGCGGCGAGATGAGTAGTTAGGGCATCATCAGGATGAATTGGTCATCTCTGAACAGGCGGCAAGCAGAGCCGAGGTCTTGTCAATAGTGGGATGGGGCGCCTCAGGGTTCCCTCTGCGGCCCACTACAGAGTGCCTTCCGGCCTCATTAGAAAAGAAGATGAGTGCTGTGCATGAGAAGAGGAGGCGTATGAGATGGGAGCAGAGCCTCTCCTCTACCATCCGATAGCCTGCCTCTCAGGCATTGCTCTTCTTAATGAGTCCAGACCACGGGTCAATATGACGCTGGGCTGCCAGTCAATACCGGTTACCTGCAACACAAACACTCAAAACCTGCTTTCATACAAAATCAATGTCCTATTAGTCCCTCCCTGTATTGCCTTGGCCCAATCTCATCGATCCCTGCTGAAGAGCTGAGCAGCCCATGTATGACAGATTATGGTCAAATGATCTGATGGCTTAGGCTACTCTTCCAGCCAAGTCTGTTGCTTTTATGATTTCAAAGTAATAGCTTGGTGTAAGATGAGCAAATACTCTAAACGCTGAGAACTGAGCACAAGCATTATTGGCAAACCCATCAACCTGACATCAACATTCAGAACAGTAAGTCTGGCACACAGACAGTCAGTAATTCAGTATCAAGATGAAAAAGAAGTGGCAAATATATGACATTAGGTCCAAACTTTATTCCGTACATTTTAAACCATGAATGTTCATTTTCATTTTTTGCACGCCTAAAACTCTACTTCTTTTGTATACAAGAGTCTAAGAAAAACAACTGCACAACACCACACGGTTGACAGAGAAAGTCCTTTTGCCGCCCACTAAAAAGTGTCCATCTTATCTGTCTGGGGCTGGTCCAGTTTGTGACTTGGAAGTCTTTTAAGATTTCCATCATTATTTCATTGGTAAATATAAACATGTGTTAATCCAGGTTTCTCTCAGAATCACACGTATCCTCTGCTCCCCTCCAGGTGAACGTTCCATCAGGGTGCTGTGTGCTGCTTTGCATAGATTGCAGATGATCCCTCTTGGCCCTCTTACAACACCCTCCTTTCATACTTCCCAACCGTTGGCCAGGCTTGCCTGTTACCATGATATTCAACAGGGACAGATGCCCTATGTTTCATTTCATTTTGTTTTTCTAGAAATGATTAAAAAGCCTAATAAATTTACACAGTCATTTTGCAGCGAAGGAATATCAACAAGTTATTTACATCAGTTTTCTTTACAGAGACTGAACAAAGACCTCATAATATATATTTATCTGCATATCTCAAAGGCAAACAAATGAACAAAACAAATTGGTAATGTAACATTGTACATTGTAATCATTGAGGATATCCTGGTACCATGAGGTTAAATTACTTAATGTTGAAACCAATATCCAGTCTTTACCGTGGGTCATAATGGATATGTCTCACAATCAACTGGGATAAATATTGTAAAAGGCATGACTAATGCACAAAATACATAAAATTCATAGAAATGATATCTATACATGGAACAAGGATAGGAAATGTACAAACTCATTTCAGGATCTCTCTTTTCGCACAAAGCTGAAAAAAGGTCTTGGGTTAATATATTAATAATTATCAAATATTTAAGTCGGTTATAAACATACACTTATTTGTGTTCTCTTTACCGACATTATTCAACCTTCAGTCCACTAAAAATAAAGTCATGGCATGTGCTTAAGCAGCCTAACACACCTTTTCTTTGTACAATCATACCCTTTCCCTTAGGGAGTTTTGCTCTTTTTTTCATCAAGAGCAGTGCATTTTGTTCACTAGAAGTTTTCAGATTTTGGGGAGTGGGGGCCTCTAAGTTAATCTAATAAGACTTTGTGCACTTTTCAAAGAAGCTACCGTGCCTCTACCTCTTTGGGGTTGCGAGAAGGGGAGTAGTCCCGTGGGTCCTGGGTGGTGGTGAGGGGTGTAGTCCTCCTGGGTGAGCCTGGCCTGGCACTGCCAGCTGGAACAAGAGGTGGGGGGGCACTGAGTGCAGCAGTAGGGGGTGTTCTGTTCAGTGGACCATTGTGTCCTGTGGAGGGGCTGAGTCTAGGATAGGGCATGCCACCCAGGTGGGGCATAAAGGGGGGCATGTGGGGGAGGTGGCCCTCCATTGGCGACTGGTGCAGCTGGTGGAGACGTGCTCGGTCCAGCTCCTCCCTCAGATGGAGGCGCTCTCGTTCTTCGGCCTGCTGTCTCATCCGTTCATGCTCCCTACGCACTTCCAGCAGGTGCTCATGATGAGAGTAGTCATGTGCCTCCCTCTCACGGTAGGCCCGCTCCTGTTCATACATAGTAGGGAAACGATGTCCCTGCTCAGCCCTGAGCTGGAAGTCCATGCGGCGCTGCAGATCCAGGCTGCGATATGCCTCTCTGAGTGGGTCCCAAGGGAAGGCCGGGTGAGGCAGGCGCTCTCTTCCTGCCAGAGGACTCACTCCCATGAAGGGAGCCATCCGAGCTCGATCCAGAACATTTAGGCTTCCCATCTGAGGCATGGCACTCATGGAAAGAGGCAGTGAGTGTGCCATGGGGACACCATGTAAGCCAGGTGCAGGGACTTCACTACCACGTGGTGAGGGAAGATGGTGCTGTTGGGACAGAGGTGGATGATGGTGGTGTGGGTTTCCAGGTTGGGAGAGAGGAGCAGAGGGCACTTGGGATGGAGGTTGTGAAGCAGGTTCCGAACTCACAACCATGACCTCCTGCTCCTCTTTCCTTTCCTCCTTAATCTTCATGTCATTTTTCACCTTGTGGAGGAGTTCTGTAGGTGGAGGATCTTTCCTTTCACTGTCCTTAAGTGTAGGTGGTGGCCCACCTGCCATCTTTATGCCCTGCTCATTGATCACTGCCTTGGAGTACGGAGAGGGAGACCGATGTGCAGATTTGATAGAGTCCTCTGAGGGTCTCCTTTCGAGCACCTCCTTGCTGGGCGAGCGACTCTCCTTCACCTTCACGTCAGCGAGTGTGGATGACTCTCTGTGGCGTTCCAGAAGTTCTTTCTCGGTCTCACGGATCCGGTCCACACTGCTGCTGTGATGGCGTCCTGAATCATTGGAGTTCTGGCTGTTGGAGCGTATCAGGCTGCTGATCTGATAGCTGACGGGCGCCGACGCGGGAGATGAGCGGTTAGAGTGCCGGTTACGATCCACAGAATCCCTGTCAAAACACCAAGATGGTTAAATTAATTAAAAACATGGATACCTATGTGATACTTAGCATTATTGTACCACATGACATTCCCACAAATACCAAAATGGCCTTAATTTACACAGATTTACTTCAATTCCATTCAGTTTGTCGATAGACTGTTAGTTTGTGAAAACTTCTTAGTTTGTGCCATGGAATCAAATTCATATTAGATAGCACAGATATAATTAACAGACTGGAGAATTGTACAGTTTTTTTTTAAATTACATCTCTAGTGCTTACCGCATAAGCCACTGGTTTAACAGGTACACATTTTGGGAGTGTTTTTAAGCTTTTATGTCTTGGTGGATAGAACTTTTGCAAAGACATTAGCCACTAACTAAAAGTAAGCACTGATTACCTACAATAATAAAAAAAGATTACTGCTGCAAGGAATCTGTCAATCACAACAACAACAACAACAAAAGGAGTTCAGTGTATTGTAATTGTATTTACTGCAATTATCAAAGAATATCTCATTGACTCATTTAACTCTAATGTTTATTATACTTTAGTTAATTTTAAGTCTGCCTAAGATTACCTGTCTTTATCCTTCTCCTCTTTCCCGATGGATGAATCTCTTTTCTCTTGTTCCCGCTCCCTCTCTCTCTCCCTTTCCCGTTCCCTCTCTCGCTCTCTCTCATGGCTGTTGGCTGAGCTGCTTCTCTCAGCGTCTGCGGTTTTGGGCCACTGTGGTGGGGTGGGGAAAGATGGTGGGGTGCGTCGAAGCCTATTCCAGGTGTCGTGGTGGGGGCTGCCAAATGTGGGCAGTCCTCCAGGCCCCTCCTTGGTGCCAAAAACACTGTTGGACCCTGGAAGGGAAGGGACATGCGTGGGACCCACTGTAAGTTAATTGGGCACAAAACCCTCTTGAGGACACATAAGATGAGAAAGACTCAACAACAAAAGCTGCTTTTGTCTTTGTCTCTGGAGGTTCTCTCACTGAAGCTGTTCAAAAGAGTTAGAGGTTAATGGCTCCCCCCACCAAAGAAAAAAAAAATCTCTACTCATTTGCTTTGGACTAAGGGGCTTTTCCCTCCCTCCCTTCGTTGCCCTCTAGAGATGAGGGCTGTGAAAAGCCAAGGGAGACCTTAGCATTCCATGGCATGTCTATTCCAATCACTTCCATTTTCACAACAGGGTGACCGATTTGGCACACAAGAATAGGAGGGATGAGGAGAAAGAAAGAAAGGCAGCGAGAGAAGGATGCATGGCGAAAAGAGAAAGCCCTCCATGGTAGTGCAGAAGGGGCTTGTCAAATAATTAATAGATGAATTGCCACCAAACAGCAGACCTGGGAGTGCTTGTTGGCAGTAGCAAAGCCAGATTAAAGCCAGGCTGTTGGGGACATGGCTGGGAGATGAAGTGGAAGCAGGGAGGAGGTTTGCTATGGTGTGCTACACTTGTTGGGCCTCCCTAGGCTAGGGCTGCTTTGACACAGAAACTAGAGCTAAGTGTCTTGATTTTTTTTTTCTCCCCTCCTGGCATTCCCTGTGGTCTAACGCTGTCCTGCTCTATTTTGTTACTGGCCACAGGGGCCAGATTGAGGGGGGGAGCAGTGGAGGAGGCGAGGGGGCCAGCGCTTACCAAGCGAGGGGTTGCCTAATCCTCCGAAGGCACTGCTTGAAAGGTTGCCGAGGCCGCCAAAGGAACTGGAGCGACTGAAAGGATCTGCAAAATGCCAAACAGGGATTAGCAAAAGGGGGGGCTGGCTAATGGTGCTCACCCAAACACCAACCCGTTCCACTTGGCTTTTCTCTTACAAGCGAGTTGTGGTTTTTAGAGCTGCCACCCCTAGCTCTGTGGTAATCCTGCAATAGCCAGGCCTCCTGGATACTGGATTTACTGCCACTAACAGGAGTGGAGTGTCTGTGACCCCAGTGGGGATAGTGGAACTACACAGTTTGATGGGAATGTTGTTTCAAGTTGTGGGAGCTATCCTATGAATGGACAGTAGTGGGGCAGGAGAACTAAAAGATTTACAAATTAGGAGAGGCAAACCACAATGACTAAACTGTACAGTCTGGTGTCTGGTGGGCGCTACTCTGTATTTATACAAATATTCATCCAGAAAGTTTGTGAATAATATTAAAACTGATCATTTTTTGCACCAGTTTAGTTCAACAGAAATCCTTCAGAAACTGCAGATTAAGATTTTCTGCTCTGGGGATTGTTGGTAAATCAGAAAAGACAACAACTGAGAAATATCCCTTGACTCACACTCTAATTCTCTGGGTAGGAAAATTGTTGTTGACTAAATCTTCCTCCTCAGTGCACCATGTGTTTATGAGTGCAGAATGGATTGACTCAAGGGATTGTTGTATGAAATCAACTCACCTCTACGAACCCAAACTGCGCCTCAGTTAGAGTGGTAAGAAATGAATATATGAATGAGAAAATAAAGTTTTTTTTCCTCAAATAAATCCAACATTGTCTGATCTTTGTTTTTTCTGCTTTCAATTATAAAATCAACTTTGCAATTCTACAGAAATCTGCTGTTTCACTGAGTACTGTATGTCTAAATAAAGGAGGGGTGACAAATAGTGCTGCAGATTGGATTCTAGGCTGGCTACATCTTTTCATTAATCCCAGACATGGTTTATTTAAGGCTGTGTTATGAATCATTCTGTCCGATTGTATGACAGCCCCTTTCTCCGTAACCCAGAATCAGCTTACTTCTTGACTCGATACCCTATTAACCTGCATATGAACCTCAGATCACATTCTGACATAACCAGCTCTCAAACTGTGTTGGCTTGTTATGTGCTTAAAAACATGGCTGCAAGAAAGAGAGAGGGAAACAGAGAGAAAAGAGAGATAGATGTATTAAAAAAAATTGAAGATGGTGTTACTTACACTTACCTGCCAAATGGCTAGGAGGCAGGAAGCCGCTGGGATGTGGGGCAGGGCCATAAGGTGCAGGAGCAGGGTGGCCAGAGCCTGTCAAAGAAAGAGGATATATTGATTTTATAATCAGGCCGTTCTACAATGTCTAACTCGCTCTGCAGGAACAACAACTTTAAAAAAATAGACTACAGTGTGGGTGTATTTTTCCTCTTTGCAGACAGATTAATTGAATATGCAACCTAGATAAGTTTACTGATGGCTCCATAATGCCACTGAGCAAATTAGCAACTGATATTTTGCTTTTTTTGCTGCATGTTTGTGTGACTCTACAACTGCTTATTGGGGTCAGCTCCTGAATGTGCAACAAGCTGCTTTCTTTCACAAAACATACTTAGCATCACCCATATTCCATGAATTGGTAATGAATGAACCAATTAGAAGAGTGCCTCTGACACACCACTGCATAATTACCAGTCAAAGGGCATTTGCCTCTCCGTTGCCCTCCAACGCAGGGCAAATCAGTCAATTATCTATTGGAGAGTCATCCATATTCATAGACGTATCTAACTCCCTTTACTGGAAAAACATTTGCTACAAAAGCACTATAATTAAGTGAGCATTACAGGAGTGGAGAGAAAAAATTTCCATCATTTTGCTGCAGTACTGGTGGCACAATTTCAACATGCAGCTATAGATGCTAATTTGCATACAAGCAAAAATGCAGTTGTAAGGCTTTTACACTGTAAGAATATGAGTGCTGTAAACAATTCTTCCTGGAATGAACCATGTCACTTGGTTACATACTGACCTGTGGATGAGAAGAGGGGTCGTGCCAGGTCATGAGGGTATGGGAACCCTGGGAAAACTCCTGGAGCTGGGGGTCGACTGAACAGGTCCAGCTTTCCGTTCATGTCTAGTTTGTGAGGATCCAGCTGCATTTGCTATGTGGAATAAAGCAGAGGAAGACAGAAAAAAGAACATTAGGTCAGCAGGCAACAGAATCAAACATTTCCAACAACAGAGCGAGTGAAAGGGATTTATCCTCAGCTTCACTGGGTGAGAGATCAGAGGGAAGACAGATATAAACAATGGCTTTATGTGTCCAATTCTGGCTGACTGTGTTACAACAAATATAAGTAAGCTGATTAGGGAAAACTAATCCTTGGTAACAGGGTACGAGAGGCCATGAAGGACTGACACCACGGAGGGTTTCCATACCAAGGCCACACCATGCTCTGTCATAATACTAGTATTCCCAGACAGGCCTTCTTCACATTTTGTTCTCAATAAAAAATTCAGACAAAATGGATGTTTAAATTTCTTTTACCTATGTGGCCTTTCTCAGTCTGGTCACATGCTTACTACACTAGAGCAACAAAATCAGCTATGACATGATGAGCCCTTTTTGGTACTCAGTAAATATATGATTTGGCTTGTTAGTCTGTAACTACCGCACTGTATCTGGGTTTATATGACAGCAAGATGCCTGCAAGACATCATTATCCAACTCACGCACCTTCATTTTCTGCTGGTGGTGGTATATCTGCCATGCGATCTGGACATGCACTGCACACCACTTGCCAGGTTTCTAAAAATGTAGAGAGAAAGTGAGGTTAGCCTGCCGGCTTTGATATAAGCTAAAAATGGATTCTGGCATTAACATTTTCTGGTCAAACTACAAAGTGGGAAGTCATAAGAATTTTCAGCCAGGCAGCGGATTAAGAAAATCTAACTCTGACTTTCAACCCATAGGGACCTCAAAGCTACCAGTGAAGGCAACCAAAAGCCTCCGTTTCCTTGAACTGTTTTTGTTGGAGAATTTGCAATTTTTTGACTCTGTCACATGGCCAGAGTGGAGAGACATTAAACAGAAAAAAAAGGATGAGGCATTGACTTACCCTAACTGATGTCCTGAAGGGATCTGTTATCTGTGAGGACAAACGCAACCGTTATCATCATGACCAAAGGTAATATGCAGAGCTTAATGCAAACAGCTAACATCAGCAAAGTATGGGGCTTAATCACATTGGAAATGGTTGTCTGACAAACACATGCTCTTACTTTCAGTTACTTTAGATTATTGTGATTGTACAGGTGTATTATGGGAAATGACTGGGTGCTCTTTGGCAGGCTGATTCTTACCCGTGGGTCTTTCTGTAGGAGTGTGTGAGGGACTGCTCCTGGACGGGCAGCTACGTCAATGGGATTCGATGCCTAATAAGCAAATGTAGATAGATACAAAGTGATCAACTATTACAGTTTTGAGAAAGACACGATCAACTACAGACATTACCATTTGGTATTTTTATATACTGTATAATGGTATGAAGCTGTGTAATATTGATGTTTTCATTAGAAAATCGTTACATGTAGACGTGTAAATTCAGATCTCGCTATTTCAATATTTTCACGTAGAAAGTGTAATACTGTACTTGCATTTATTCATATAATGTATTTCAACATGTATTTACTGAGCTGGTTCAAAATAATAAGAGGACTTAATGTGAGCTTGTGTACATTTCTATTCACTTTCTCTTTAAACAGCCTGGAAGTTTCTGGAAACTGATGTCAAGCTACAGGTTGGTTAATTGTCAGCACTATCTGGTGTTTTTAGGGCTTCCTTGTTTGTCATCATTATGAGAATATCTAAGGGAAATCTGCCAAAATCATAGGAGCATGAACAGCTCTCAGAGGAAGGCATATCCGTGAGACCCACGCATAAAGGAAAGCTGTTTGTACTTGTTAGAGATATCATATTTTCATATGGAGTTTGCTCAGCAGTGGTGTCAAGTAGTTTCTTGAGTAATTTACAAGTAGTTTACTGGAAGAATACGGAATAGTTCTGCTCCAGTAACAAAATGATAACAAATGGCATGAGAAACAACATAGAAAGACAACCAGTAAAAAGAACCACTCCAGCAAATGACTGCAACATGTTTTACAATAAAATATTTAAATTGTTGATCCTGATTCTCCTGTGTTGTGGTGTCATTTTGATGTTTTCCATACATTATTTTGGATTCAAGCTGAAAACAAATTAAATGATTGAGGCAGAGGGTCTATGAGGTTAAAACACTGCCCTGTATATGCCCCATGTTTCCAGACTGAGCGATACAACAAAGTTAATTTGAACAGAAATGAATGTGATTCAGCAGATGCTGATGGGATATCAGGTGGCTGTTCAACCCTCATCAAAGAAGTCTGTTAAAAAGTTGAGTGGAAAAGTTTTCACTTCTATCTTCAGTTTTTATGCTTGTTATTTTTTTTTGTATTTTACCACCAGTAATGATGTGTTTGGTTACAGTGAAGATACACATCAGCTCAAAAAACACATTGTAAGGCTTTGTATGATTTTAAGATGTTTACGGTTTGCTCCAGAAACTTAAAACAAGTTTGTGGTTTTTCCACAAGCCCTGCATGGTTAACAAGTTGCTAAAAGGCAAAACTCAGCACAACGATAAACTGAAGCAGGTTTGATGAACTTATAACAAATACTGAATGGTTTTCCAGTCAAATTTTAAAAACAAAATGAGGATGACAGACCTGCTGATTACTACGATATCCTGATACTGTATGGCATGGGGGTAAAAATGATAGACTTTGTCATTTCTGACTTTTCCCCAATTATACACTGTAGTTCTGATGTTCAGATCTGGAGATCGTCCTGCCAGTGATGCCAGTATCTCTGTAACCTTATATCCTCCCTAAGCACTATAGCTCAGTAATCCTACTGTATGGCTGACATCAGTAGATAAAACTGCATTGATGCTACAGGCGCTGAGCTATAGCAGAGTAACACATCTCTGATCTCTCTGATCTCCTCTTTAAGTCTTTGGAGCACAAGTGCCTAGATCAGCCATATTAATCCATCCAAGCATCAGGAATAGGAAGATCCTGCAGGGTCACCCAAGTTAGCAGAAAGCTTCTCTCCTGGAATACTTAGCAGGGGCTTTAGACACATACGAGTATTCCTTGAACCATCTGGAGAAGCCTTTGACAAAAGGCTCCCCTCCATGACTAAACCTGCTGGGAATAAGGCCAAAGGATTTAGAGCCACTCTGAGCGGTGGCTTACACCAGGTCACAGCCACTGGGGATCTGCCAGACAGACCCCCCACCCCTTCGTATCACTCCCAACCTTGACGCCTCTGCATCACCTGTCCTTTGCTCTCCTGGACAGTCGACCATTGCTGTCTTTTCTTTGGCCTATTACAAGCTGCCTAGCATGCACATCCCAGTCCACTCAAATCTCTAACTGACAATCAAATAACTGGCAATAACAAAGGATGAAGATTATCTGTTAATAGTATACACATTTATAGTTTTGTTCTTTTCTGTATTTCTTTTATGCATTTACCCTTGAGGGACTTTTGATACACATATGGTTTATATTTCGCAGTGATCTTGAATGCATTTTCTGACCCTAAATATGTCCACACCAAAAGTTGCAGCAGTTCATCTTTACTTATAAATGTACTAATTTCCTAAAACACTTTATTTAATGGTGTGTGATTAAGAAAGAATCTGGAGGCTTGGCTTATAAACTTACATGATAGAAGCTTTTTTTATTGGTATATTATGGCATAAAAACCATCTTATTTATTGACGTACAAGCAAAGTCAAGAATAATCTCCTTATTGCAATTTCTTATCATGTAAGTGTAAACCCATCAGCAATAGACATTTTTATGAATTTGTTTTCAGTCCTAAACTAGGTGTCTCTTTTTGAAAATGTTATATGAACCAAAAGTTAATTTGGATCTTTTTTTTACAAACATATGTAGTCTCTTATGTGGCCATGCTTCCCTGAATTCTACACGTTTGTAGATTGTGGGTTGAGCTTAGGGATGCGGGGCTGACCTTGGGCTGGAAGGCTCCTTGCAGTGAGCTGAAGGGTCCTGAGTGAGGGAGCAGCGGGGGCATGCCTGGCATGGTGGGAGGGTAGGAGGGGAAAAACTGGGGAGAAAAGGGAAGGATGGGAGACACAAAACCTTAAAACAAAATCATACAAATATATGTAAACAACGCAAGCATTTGAACACACAAAACCACAACCACAATTAATGCTCTTGTGGCAATATTCAAATATGTGAAATATTTGATTTGCCACATGCAAATAAGAGCTTTACATTAAAATGACAAAGTAGAACTCACATTTGAATGTCTGATGAATGGATTGTCCAGTTTAGGGGCGTATTTGTCGAACTGTGAGGTAAAAGAGAGAGGAGAATTAGGAGAGAAGTCCACCAAATCTTTTCTAATAACAAAGTCTTATTACACAAAAACTAAGCACGTGATACATCTGCAACCGGTCATATGCAGTGTTTTGATCCAGAATAATAAGCCCTGGAGTAAAGCAGCTGGCTTGCACAAGTCATGGGTTTACTTAAACTGCATGGTCAGATAGGCAGTTAAATTACTAACAATACGACCGCTTTAGCAGACTGCCAAGATGAAGACAGGCTGCATGATTTTCCAATTGAGCATACAGAGGTTGGGTGTGGAGGCCCGGTTTGGGAAACCATTTTAAAACCAGAGCAGTTGTTTCTATTCACTGGAAAATTTGTAGAAATCTAAAATCTAATTGCTTTTGACTGCTATGGACTTTTAATAACAAGACCAAACGCTATAGCTGGGAGGGGTAGGAGTAAAAAGAGACATATAGCTTGTTTTGGGCTTCAAAACAGATTTAGTCTAGGAAACCAATTCTCTGTGCAAAAATATATGGAGCCTCTTTTTTGAGTCGCCTGCCTTTAATGAATGAAACTGAATAGAGCAGACAACATTTGGTTAGGAGCTAATTCAGGACAGCTCTACATTAAACTGATGTAACCCTGAAAGGATGAGGTGATGCAAGAAAACTTTTCTGGGGCAGAGCTTATGCCTACCAGAAAAATGATTTAACTTGCCATATAATATAACTACGTGCTCTTGATGTATGAAAAGAAATATATCTGAGCATGCCCTGAATGGATGGGAATGTAGTCAGTTAGCTGAGGAGAGGAGACAGATGAGAGAGCTGAGAATGTTGACCCATGTATGAATGAATGAGGACTTTGTATGTCTGTTCACAAGCCAATACTGGCTCTATTTTGAAACAGGCTAATTACAAGTGACACTAACTTATTCCTATTCCACAAATACACAAACCATTTGCAGGTACTTTTTGCGAGTGTTTTCACAAAAGCTCTCTTGGCAGGCAAAGACATTTTGGGTTTAGATGAAACGCTAAAAGGAGCTGGTATGAATCAGTGTTTCTCTGTGCGCGTATGATGCTGTGCGGGTGGTTTGGGGTGGGGGGGGGCGGGGGG
>JAQQAE010002638.1:0-21843 GCA_029823295.1 Pseudamia nigra | reverse complement strand
CAGGCAAATTATATTTAGTGGGAGAGGCGCTAAAATGGCTCTTTTGCTCGCAAAGGTTGCCAACCCCTGGTCTAGAGTATACTGACGCAAAAGACATTGAACGCCTATGCACTGGCAAAACAACATACAGTATAATAAAAAATGAAATAAAAATTATACATTTTTAACTAATTGAAATAGCTTCATAGAAATGTTCATTTTGACACTCAACAGTTATATTTCTCAAATTCTTGTTAAAAAGCCAAATTATATGACAGTTATTCAATTTATAATGCAATAAAAGGATGGTTGTAGACAGTGTGACAGAAATACAGTATGTTAATCTCGCTGGACTAAAATATTACCTTTGTAGTATTGCTCTGTTTGACTATAACAGGCATATGGAGCCTTTTTATATTTAGCATGGTTGCAGTTACTAATAAACTACACAAAATTAATTAAGACACTCTGTCAGTGCCACAAAGCATACAGTGTTTTCGTTTCATTAGACTGGGTTACACGTGCAGCCTATTGTATCAAACTAGAGTCCAACTAATTCACTTACTTCTCCAGTTAGCAGAGAGAAACTGAATCATTGTGTGAGCTACAATAGCCCATTACCCGTGAGTTAAAGAGCTCCATCAGTCCCTGACACCTCCTCCTCCTCCTCCTCCTCATCTTCCCTTCCAGTGAGAGGAGAGAGGATCTGGATGCCACACAGTCAGTAATGAGCAGGCCCGAGGCCCATTTGTGCTGGGAGAGAATAGGTCCCTAATGAACCACTGAAGACACTTAGGTCCACTGAGTCAAGATTGAAATGTGCCACTGATGGCCGATAGGAGGTTGTGTCAGCTCAACCAGAACGCAGAAAGAGCGGAAAATAGCTATTTTTTTTTAAATTATGGTGTTTTGGACGATAAAAGTTCCATAGGAACTTTGTCAATTTCTGAAGTGTCCTGATCTTGTCTTCTTTCGTGGGCAGGTTTTGCATGAAGTACAAATCTTTCAAAAGCGACTTCCCCCTCTTTCTTTGAGCTGCACAGTACAGTGATATAAAAGAATATAACCCCCCCATGAAATTTTATTTACATTGTGTGTCAACCACACACTGCCTAGAAAAGGGTAGACGGTGCTAAAATATATGCACTGGTGATCCCTTTTTGACAGACTCAATTCCCTTTTTATTTACCATAGCACAAGATGTTATCAAGACAGCCAAGGCTATTTGTTCCCTTTTTATGATGACACAAGTTTTTCTTTGAGTGTCATTTCTATAGAAGTAAAACTTTTGAGTGTGTGAGTTATAAGTCCTCAGTTGCAACATCAAGCAGCAGTCTGCTTCCCGGAGTTCTAAATATAAGAGGATGACTTCCACATCACACCGCCTGAGTCACTGCAGAAAAACTGCACTTCTAGCAGTTTCTACAATGGCCTCATCGCAGCCCCCAGCTCTACTCCTCACCTGTCTGACAAAGGTCAAATCTATTCTGTTTTACAAACTGAATTATTAGAAAAATATAAAATAAAAGGTACTCCCATTTTATGGAGCTGTAACCCTGTAAAAACAAAGTAAAGGAATTGTAAAAACATATCTATTTGTTGTATTCCCTGTGGCATGAGCTTCTGTATATACAAGAATATGTTCCATGCCATCAGCCAGAGGGATGCGAATTTAAACAGGAACTGTTTATAACTTTCCAACTATTGGCACATTATTTCTGGCACTTTTTTGAACTGCTGTTTTGCCCAGTGAAGCCTTGGAAGGGAAAGACTAATAGGCCCTGTACAGTGTATTGTTTAACAGAAAGCGGCGTTTCCCTGAGGTGACTCGGATCTAATAGCGGGGCACAGAGAAGGACAACACCCACCCAGGGCTTGGACGGCCATCATCGCAGGCAGCAGGAGGGACAGCATGATGTTCCAAGGTGGATTTGAACAGCAGGTAAACTTCATCAGACACAGCGCTGTAGAGAGAAAAAAAACACAGATATCTAAGGAGAAGAACTGTACGGAAGCAAAAACAGAACGCTATGACAATGTGTGGACAAGACGGCAAGTGAAACAGGGCTGTCCTTTGTGTCTGCCTGTTTGCTTTAGGTTGCTCCCAACTGAGCTCAAACTACAAAACAATGCAAAATATCATGGAAGTAGTATATAACTTTTTTATACTGTATATCATTTGTGTTGACACTTACAGCTTATGTAACCCTGTGTAAAGTCTGAAGGTGACTTTTTGAGTCCTTTTTTTGTGGCCTGCTCGAGGCTTCTCTCTTTCATTTAGAGCGGAACTGTGATGACAAACGGGGGACTTCCAAAGCTGACAGGAAACAGCCAAGTCATTCCCTGTGCTTTCCAGCGGGAAAACACTACTTTAGGAGTGAGGAAGGCAAACAAATCCTTTCACACCTCATCTACCTTTTAAAATATTTATGGAACATATAGAATGGTGCAGGTTGTTATTTGTTGCAGCTTTTCTATGCATGTTGATTTAATGAATAATATGATAGGGTTAGGATTAAATGCAGTAGCTGGGTATAAGAGTAAAACAACACTTGGCAGTTTTACTTGAGGCCTGGTTTATTTTGGTAACATATGGCAGGTGATACTGACCACTGATCCTGTCAATAAAGTAATAAAATGTGTTTCTGATTGTTGTAATAGAGGTGCCTTAAAATTCCATTGAAAATGTCATGGCTTCTAAGCACCACATTGACATCAACTGAGTTTAGTTCCACGAGTGATGTAAAAGTAGCCCGTACGTAAACTAGAAAACAGAACAGAACGTGTACCTCCACCAAGACCCCAGACTTCAGTCTTTCAAATTAAACTCATTTCCGATGTTTGTAAATGTGTCTGGCCTACGTCCTAGACTAAGGTGCCATGTTTTGTGAATGTGTCATATTGGTATTACAGTATAGTGGGCAGTATTGCAGTTTAAGTCTGTTTGGCTGGCTGTCGATGAAAATGCACTTATAACTCACAAATGTCACCTCAAAGATTAAAAATACTGGCGGTCACCAGTGGTTAAAATTCCTAACGTGTTCTAGTGTCTGGCAGTTGACTTTGAGGAAGGGCGTTTAGTTGGATGGAACAATGTTTTGCTGAACTGTGGTAGGTAATAACAACATGAAATCAATTAATACAGCAACATTGTGGAGGTTGACACCAGGTTAGTGGTTAACTCAATGTAGCTGAAAAAAAGTTGAGTCATTCAATCCTATGAATGATGGAAGAATGTGGCATAAACTATTTTAGGTATTGTATGATATTAATTCAAAAGCCTAAGTAATTTCATTCTCAAGTTACAGAATCCGCAAAATTTTCAGAAAATCTGACCTCTGACTATAACCTTCAGACAAATTCAGTTGAAATTCGAAGTCTTTTGAGATTTGTCATGGATGCAACTGTGGAACCACCAACATGATTTCCTCCTTGAGTTATCACATTCCACACAAGGTTTTCAGAAAATTTCACCCAAATTCAAACTCGTCCAAGATTTTTAACTGATACTACCATTTGAAAAGCCTAAATAATTTCCTTTGTGTGTTATCGTGTGCACAAGATAAGTGTTGATGCCACCCTAGGTGACGACAATACCCCTCAGGTTTTACACAGAAACTCTCACCATACAGCAGAAGCTGTGTTGTTCCTCCACGGCTGCAAATCAAACATCCAAAATCTAAACTTTTTAAATCGTAAGTACATATTCCGTTTGCGATGATATAATTCACCAAGGCTCATGCAAGTTGTTACAGTTACACAGCCTTGCTGGAAGAAAGACAACAACACCACTGTCTTATTATCGTTAAAAAGATCATTAAAAAGATAGGAAAATAAAAATATAATATTCCCTTCTTGGTAGACGGCATGATCAGCTGTTATGTTTTGGGTCTTGAATCGTTTCTTCACTGTTGGTAAAGCTGGAGCTCCATCTCATGACTTGACCAAATCTTTTTCCGTGGGGCTCTTTTTATGGCTTTAACAGAAAGGATGTGGGCAGGAGTGCAAGTTCATCACAAAATTTCCACAACAGCATTGCTCACCACTAGCTCTCTAGACTTTTGGGAATCACTATCCTGCCAGAAACCAGCTCAAACTGGATGTAATAATATCTGGATTGCCAAAAATATTTACCATGAGCAGAGGAGAATTTGGGTTATTTTTCACAAAGCAGACATCCAGAAATGGAAACAAATATTCATTGAAGAAAAGACCAGACAGACACAGCCATCAGAGGCAGAGAGGGGGATAGTATGAACTGAAATATGCCAACACACCAAACCACAGTCTGAGTCCGCCGATGGAGTGCAGACACCAGGAAGCCATCAAAGAGTTTTTAATTGAATGACTCAAGTGCCTTACCGACCCCATGCCAGCCGGTAAACGCCCCTTTCTTCCTGCAGTTTTATGTCTCTACTTTTATAACTCAACTCAATGTCAAAGATCAAAATAAACTGGTCACACTCTTGATTTCAGCTGGAGAAAAATAATTAAGAAACACATTAAGACTATATTACAAAAGCATATTCAAATGTCAGATAGACTGTAATGGCGGATTCTAAAATGAAGGCCATTAGAACCAAAAGATACGGTCACTTAAAGATTATCTGAATGTCCTTTTCTCAGTAATTGGTCGTCAGCCTTAAACAATAATGCCCAGTGTATTTCATTGTGACACTGGGCTAAGGATTATTAAGCTTATTATTCAGGTCAAAGGGAAAAGAAGTGAAGTGCTAAATGGTATTATATCCGAATGAAGAACTCCTGAGGCATCACAAATGATTTATATTTCCACCTTGCTTGCAGTACTGCTGCACTTTCTAGAAAACTCATTGACAGTGGTTCTGTAACCTCCTTTTAGTCACAGCCCTGCTCATGAGCACACTCTGGAGCACAGCCATTCATATTATTATTAATACAATGAATGTGAGTGACCTTTAGGGGCCTAATCTCTCATTGGCATGCGGCTGGCATCATTGCCAAGCTCATCAGCCCATTGGGAACCATTCAACCTTTGATGATGGGGACATTTCCAACCTGGAAGATACTTTCCCAATGAGAGAGAAGTGCATCAGAGGATAAAAGTGAACATTTCAGATCCATATGGCAGCTTTTGTTAATACTTACCAAGAGCTCTCAGGGATGGCAGGCTTCCTTAATGCGAGCAAATGTCCCTCACAGTAGTAACTTAGTTAATAGAGCTCCATAAACTTCAACCAATCTTTAATGCTG
This sequence comes from Pseudamia nigra, assembly GCA_029823295.1. Taxonomy (NCBI): domain Eukaryota; kingdom Metazoa; phylum Chordata; class Actinopteri; order Kurtiformes; family Apogonidae; genus Pseudamia; species Pseudamia nigra. Next base: position 16,632 of record JAQQAE010002638.1, on the reverse strand, counting down.
GAGGGTTTACTAGCCAACTTTCTATGGAACAGATGAAACTCTTGTTAAGAGTTCACACAAGAGAATGGATTAGTTTCACAGTATTGATTAAGTACAATCTATTTGTCATGTGACAGAAAAACAGTGTCCAGGGGGAACTTACAGGCAGATCATGTCTGTTTTCAAAACCAAGGAATCTGTTTAGTGGGACATAAATAAGTACTGTATTACTCTATAGCTAAGGGTGGTGTCTGGATAAACTTAAAGGTGCAGTGTGTAGAATGTAGGGTGATTTTAGAAGTTGTAGATCGTACAAACTCACTACCCCATCCTCACCCTATGCATCCAAGTGGGTTCAGACGAGCCTACAGCATTTGGATTGGGATTGACTGATAGTGAATTTTGAAAAGTAGATAGTTTGGAGTTGGAAAAAGCTACTAGTGACCTTGCTGATGTCATCCCCACACTTCCAGCACAAAGGTACTGCATGGAAAACACATTATGCATGTCTGCATGAAGTGAATTCTCTTTTATTTCATTAAAGCTTGTGAAAGCAATATACTGTATACCTATATAGCTAAAACTTAATCGCTGAGCATGAAACTCATTCTATCATAAAGTAAGTAATAAAAAAATCTGGAAACTAGTTGAACTTTTTTTTTTACTTTCAAGCTAATATTTTCCTCTAAATCAGTTTCCCATTTGAGTGGGAAGGATGTTCACTGTCTGTCACTATTGCGACTATTGGGATTTACACAAAATCCCACTAATGTTTATTAATCAACAAAACGGGTGAGTTGGTCTATGTCTAAGTTACAATTTCATAATAATTTTCCAACAGTGTGACAGGGTGTTACTCCATCACATCTCAGACATAATTTCCTCTTAAAGTTGTCAGAGAAGAGATAAATGGAGTGTGTTGTCTTCCATCATCATTTAAACTTCAAACTGTCTAATCTAGATAGTATGTAGAAAAAGAGGCCTGATTTTGAATATAAAAAGTACCTCATTGGCTTGGCTATAAAATGTAAACGCTAGAAGCTGCTTACTCTGCTGTTATTATGAGTTATAGGTGTTTATTACACTGATTAAATGCAATATTCACTTTTGTCAGAGGAGGGCGCAGTCATTTTCATTCATAACTGTTTTTAGCTCCATCTTTGAAACAGAATACATGTACTGTATAGCACAGTAGTAGCAGCAACAGGCCTCTGGACTACTTTAAAAAGAAAACAAAAGAAAAAAAATATTTTGGAACAGACCAGAAGTGAAGACGGACGATGTGAGCAACTGGAACCGTTAAGTTCACTGGGTTCGTATGTTTATCCCAGCTGTTACTCGTCAGTGGGAAAACTAAGTTTAGATATCTCACATTTGTCTACAACGTGCTTTATCTAATAATCTTTCAAACTCAGATTTCTTCTGGCTTACCATGTTAGGAGGGCGAAACTTAGAAACCACCAACCATCCAGCGGCGGCGACTCTTCTCTGTCCCGAACAGACGCTGTTTTCATACACAGCGGTTCATTCCATCAAAAAAGCGCTTATAAAAGTACGGAGGCGATAACAGTTTGTTTTGACGGGAGATAAAACTACTGGGTGTTTTTTCTCAGCGTGTGCGAGTGCGCTCCATTGATTTGGGACGGCTTTCTCCACAGAAACCACTCCTTGCAGCTTTGTCCAGTGGTGATGTCATGGCGAGGGGAAAGGCTGCTCGGAAGCCGTACTCTCCTCTATTGTGACTTGTAAACAAAGCACCAGCATTTGAAAATAGACTTATACATGTGAAATAGATCCTCTGTTACTGATTATTTTGTCACTGTCTGTAAGATAGAGTGACATTGTACTTAAGACGCGTAGACAAACTGTTTCTGGAATATCTTTCAGCATTATAAACTTCTCAAATATATATTGCAAAATCAGTCAGAAATTAGGTGACCATCTGTGACCATCTTCCAAAAAACAATAAACAACATGGCACAACATTTGTCAAAATATTTTTTTTCTCCTATTTGGCTCCAGAAGTGTAAATGAACTATGGACATTCATTTTTCAGTACTGCCGTGAACGCAACTTAAACCACGTGACGTTAACCAGGAAGTACATTGAGCGTCAACAATACAGTGGTGAGTGTGCAGTTATTTCACAGTGTATTCACACAAGAGTGTTTTTTTCTGCATTAGTTGCATATATGACATAAAGCTGGATCATTCTGAATACGTGTAACCTCTGTTACATGTCTAGTTAATGCTACTCACAGCGGCAGCCTACAGGGTCTTTAGTTTTACGGTGTGGCTTCTACGATGCCTTCGTTTTGGCTCTGTGTGATTCACATATTCATAGTGTAAATACTCTGTAGATTTATGATCCTATCGTACCATAAGATTACATATTACACGTAAAAGCGCTCCACTGTAGTAACTTGCTGGTTGTTGTCGATCCCAGGCCATAATCGCTGTTTTGTGTCTGTACCAAGGCAGAGATGGCTTCCTCTGACTGGCACCTGGCGCTGAAGCTTGTGGATCAGCCCAAATCTATCTTCCACTTCCCAGAGATGATGCCGGGGGATGTCCCACCTGGAGGATACAGAGTGGCTACTTTAAAACAGCTGGTTGCAGCTCAGCTTCCAGACTCCATCCCAGACCCTGAGCTCATTGGTCTGCTATACTTGAAGCATAACTGAATTATGATTGTGTTGAGTTATCGTTTGTCTTGGACTGAACTGTCTCCTCGTGTTTTCTAACAGAGCTTGTCCACTGTGGGAGGAAACTTAAAGATGATCTGACCTTGGATGCCTGTGGTATTCAACCAGGATCTACCTTACATATTCTCAAAAAGACTTGGCCAGAGCCCGAGAGCAGTTCAGGTGTGTGGAAAGCCATTTTTGTGTTTTATACAACCATAACTGTTATATTTGAGCTATACACTGCCTGGCCAAAAGAAAGTTACCACCTGGGTTGAAATAAGCAAATAGGTTAGAGCCTCCCATTTGATAATTCCTGAATGGGTGATTATGTTTCAGCTGGCAACAACTTATTTAACCCAAACTGATGCAGTGAGTAGCTTCTCATTTCTTAAACAACCCTATCAGAAGACACATCATGTGGTCGTGGAAAAGATGTTGATCTGTTTCAGGGTCAAATTATTTGCATCAAGCAAAGAAAACATCTATTGAGATTGCTGAAACAACTCAAACTGTCTAACACATTTTTTAAAAATGGAGGGATAGTGGGAAACCATCAACTTTGAGGAAGAAATGTGATTGGAAAAAAATCGTAAGTGTAGATAAAGTTTTTTGTTCAGACAAAAGTGAAAAGTTCTCATACCTTTATTGACATGTTAGGAGACAGTCAAAACATGTCAAGAAAGGTATGAGAACTATACACTTTTGTCTGAACAAAAAGAACAAAAAACATTATCTACGTTTAAAGAGAAAATTAAACTGTTTGAGGGAAAATCGTAAATGATGTCATCGCTGATCAGTTAAATGTGTGATGAAATCAAATAGTAAAAAAACAAAAGTAGAACTCAGGGCTATGTTTAAGAGTGAATGTAAGATCATTTTCACACACACAATGTGAAGGGAACTCGAGGAACTGGGACTGAACAACTGTGTAGCCTTAAGAAAACCACTTATCAGTGAGGCTAATTGGACAAAAGGCTTCAATTTGTTGAGGCGCATAAAGATTGGACACCCTGTTCCAGAGTGATGGGCGCATTAGGGTAAGAAGAGAGGAGGATGAAGTGATGCACCCGTCATGCCTAGTGCCTACTGTACAACCCTGTGTGGGCAGTGCTACGACCTGCTGCAGGTGGTCAGGTGTAGGTTCAGCAAAATTATGTGTCCGTCAGCTGACGACCTGAATATACTGAATGACCAGGTTATTCCATCAATGGATTTTTTTTTCTTCCCTGGTGACATGAGCCTATTCCAAGATGACAATACCAGGATTCATCGGGCTCAAATTGTGAAGGAGTGGTTCATGGAGCATGAGACATCATTTTCACACCTGGATTGGCCACCACAGAGTCCAGTCCTGAACCCCATTGACAATCTGTAGGATGTGCTGGAGAAGACTTTGCGCAGTGGTCCGACTCTCCATTATCAATACAAGATCTTGGTGAAAAAATTATGCAACTTTGGACGGAAATAAATGTTGCAGAAGCTTATCAAAATGATGCCACAGCGAATGCGCGCCCAAATGAAAGCTAAAAGCAATCCAATGACATATTAGCATGATTTTTTTTTTGGCCAGGCAGTGTAGGAGGTCTTGTTGTGGTCTGGTTTGGACGAATTTAATATAATGTATGATAAAGGAAAAATATCATAGTGTATGTAAAACATGCAACAAAAAAGTCACACCTTGCAATCGTATTTTTTGAAATCCTTGTGTTTCTTTCAGTGTTTCATCACAGTATTACCCACAGTAACTGCCAACGTAAAGCTTTCCCTAAATTGAGGAGCCCTACTGCAATGACATTTTCACTAATCACAATGTATTTTTGATGTTCATGTATTATTATTTATCCTGAGCAGTTGGTTTGAGCACGGGGATGTTTTTATGCTTCTGTTTTGTCTTCATCAGAACCTGTGAATAGAGCAACTGCAGCCAGAGAGTTTCGAGTTTTCCATGCTGCTCTCCACTCTCTCAACTCAGCATACCGAGATGCAGTAAGTTGGAGACACTCGGTTCATGCTGGGTACCACTACAAACGCTTGACTTTAAAATATCCACATCCTTTATCCATCCATCCATTTTCTACTGCTTATCTGGGGGGTGGGGATCCTGTCACAGGGGCAGCAGCTTGAGCAGGGAAGCTCAGACTTCTCTCTCCCTGGCAATTTCATCCAGCTCTCCTGGGGGGAGGGGTTCCAAGTCGTTCCCAGGCCAGCCCTCCAGCATGTCCTGGGTCTTCTTCGTGGGCCTCCTCCCAGTGGGACATGCCCAGAACACCTCACCAGGGAGGCGTCCGCGAGGCATCCGAACCAGATGCCCAAGCCACCTCATCTGGTTCCTCTTGACGTGGAGGAGCAGCAGCTCTACTCTGAGCCCCTCCAGAGTGACTGAGCTTCTCACCCTATCTCTAAGGGAGAGCCCAGCCACCCTGCAGAGGAAACTCATTTCGGCCGCTTGTATCCTGGATCTTGTTCTTTTAGTCATGACCCAAAGCTCATGACCATAGGTGCAGAACCACGTCATCTGCAAAAAGTGGAGATCCAATCGTGAAGCCACTAAATTTGACTCCCTCAGTGCCCTGGCTGCACCTAGAAATTCTGTCCATAGATTTTTTTTTTTTATTTATCCTTTATTTAACCAGAACAATCATCCAAAGCACCTGCAGGTCAATTTATTTTCCTTCCAATCACTTAAAATGGACTTAAAATGATTCAGAGAGACCAGCTTTTTGAGATTGAAGTCAGACTACAAGTCATTCCAGGTGAATGGAGCTGCAAATTGGAAACCTTATTAACAGAAATAAAAATTATTAAAGGAGTCAGTGACAAAGGGCAGCCCTGGCGGAGCCCAACTGCTGGCAATGCGGACCAAGCTCTGACATCAGTCATACGGGGCCAAACAGCGCTTATCAGTGTATCCGGCACCCCGTATTCCCAGAGCACTCCCCACAGAACTCCCCGAGGGACATGGTTAAATGCCTCCTCCAAGTCCACAAAGCACATGTAGACCAGTTGGGGAAAACTCCCATGCACCCTGTAGGACCCTGCCGAGATTGGAGAGCTGGTCCACCATTCCACGGGCAGGACGGAAACTACACTGCTCCTCCTGATTCCGAGGTTTGACTATGCAATGGAGCTCCCTCTCCAGTACCTCGGATTAGACCTTACTGGAGAGGCTGAAGAATGTGATCCCCTATAGTTGGAACACACCCTCTGGTCCCCCTTCTTAAAGAGGGGAACCAACACCCCTGTCTGCCAATCCAGAGGCACTGCCCCTGAAGTCCACGTGATGTTGCAGAGGCCTGTTAGCCAAGACAGCCCCACAGCATGCAGAGCCTTAAGGTACTCCAGGTGGATCTCATTCAGCCCGGGGCTTTGCCACTGAGGAGCTTTTTAGCCACCTTAGCAACCTCAGCCCCAGAGATAAGAGAGCCCACCCCAGAGTCCCCAGGTTCTTCTTCCCTGGAAGGTGTGTTGGTGGGATTGAGGAGTTCCTCGAGGTATTCCCCCCACGACCCGCAATGTCTGTAGTCCAGGTCAAGAGCTCCCCGTCCTTACCATGCACAGTGTTGACGGTGCACTGCTTCCTCCTCCTGAGACGCCTGATGGTGGACCAGAATTTTCTCAAGGCCATCCCAAAGTCGTTCTCCATGGCCTCAATGAACTCCTCCTTTTGCTTGGCTTCTAATATTGTATGATGTCTCACTCCTTAGCTTTGTTTAGTCATATTAACATAATTAACGCAATTATTCTTGCCTGAACCTAAACAGAAAAAATATCTTTTTCACTGTAGTTCTCTCCAGATCATCCCATAACACCTTTTGTTCAACTCTGTTGCTCCTTTAAATCAGCTATTCTAAATTGACACTTGGGGATGTGGTCAACATTATTTTTATTCCAAAATAGTGATAAATGCTATTAACACCTTTTGTAATCAAAATTTTCTTTGTCAGAAAACTTTCTCTATACCTTAGTAATAGCTCATATGTTGCATTTTGCAACCTCTTACAAAATACTGGGGTATTGATTTCATCCTAGTCGAAATCCACCTTAAATAATACTTTATTATTTTCTGTTTAAACAGGGAATACACTGGCATTGAGCTGCTTCCTATGCCTTACACATGGTAAAAAGTTTGTTAGTCATCCTTCACTGCAGAATGCAGCAGCGCAGTAAAGTTTAACAGATTTTTGGAGACATGCTTCCTTGACCAGGGGACGGATTGACATGAGTGATTACATTCTTCCGAGGTGTGAAGTCACACCTGTGGTCACAGATGTTTAGCTCTGACTGGATCTCCTTCGATGTAATGTGTGAACAGGACCACTGGCCATGAGCTGGTCAAATATTATCCCCAGGAATAGGTTTAGCCATTAAAGCCTGGCATCTTTCCATGGCTGAAACCAAATAGACACAGGCCTTTCTAGAATATCAACATGTTGTTTAGACTGATAGAATGAATGTTTAAATAGGAATGGGTTGATTTTTGAACTCAGATGAGCTACAGGTGTCCTCAGCAGCAGACAGGATTAGCTGTAGTTGTTATATTCCCATTCTGCTACGTGAGCTACCACATGTGCCTTTAAGCCAGTGACTCATCGCACCTCGCTAAATCACATTTAGGGATTTCATTAAGATTGTTAAGTTTAGTTTTCACTGGAGGTGATTCAAAGCTACGGTACATTCTGATCCTGCAAATTCTCTTTCTTCTTTCTCTTCTTTTCATCTTTACTGCAGCTATGCTTACAAATGACTTTCAACTTTTTTTTCTCCCATCTTAGGTATATAAAATGTTAACAAATAAAGAGTCTTTGGATCAGATAATTGTGGCTACACCTGGGCTGCGATCTGATCCAGTTGCCTTAGGTAAGACTTAATGGACTTTCAGGTTTTAAACCTTCATGCTGAGTCATCATCGAGTGCCAACATTCACAGAGTTGCATATCTCTACCTGTACTATCCAGGGGTGCTCCAGGACAAAGATCTCTTTGTACAGTTTACAGATCCTAATATGCTGGATGTGTAAGTGTGGCCTTTCTTTTTCTTAACAGTCAGCTTGAATGTGATTGCTGTATATGTGTAGTGCAAAGATGCAACTGAATTTTCATCATTACCTGTTTGTCTCACAGATTAATTAGTTCCCATCCAGCCCTGGTGAATGCCATCATCCTGGTCCTGCACTCTGTGGCTGGGAGCATGCCTGCGCAGTCCAGTGCCAGCTCTTCCCGCAATGTTTCTGCCAGTTCTTACAGTGACATGCCAGGTGAGCAAGAAAGACCACTGAAATACGCTGTAATTATGGTTAGGACTGTGTTGATAAGATAACCGCAGAATTGAAGCAGAAGTTAAAAATGAAAACAGTACTACTCATAGTTTGTTGCAGTAATCTCTATATATATATATATGTATATACTGTAAATATTACATTAAACCTAACATGTTATTTACCTTTTTTTAAGCTGAACAAGTAATTATCATTGTGTTTTTTGTCTGGCAGGGGGCTTCATGTTTGAGGGTATGTCTGACGATGAGGAAGATTTCCAGTCTGTAAGTAAATCTAATCCAAACACCAAACTTGCCAAATCCTTACATCAGAATTTGATGTGTTTGTCTTGTGTGTTACAGAGTAGCCCAGCAGGCCCGTCCAACAGAGCAGGCACCTCAGCAGGGATACGACCAGTGTCTCTTAGCCACAGTGGAGCAACAGGCCCTCGACCGATAACACAGAGTGAGCTGGCAACAGCCCTTGCCCTCGCCAGCACCCCAGACAGCAGTGCAGTCACTCCCACAACAGCAAGCCAGGTGAGATATAATGTACTCAGGGTTCCTACAGGTCCTGGAAAAGCTGGAAAATGATTGATCAGTTTTTCAGTCAAAGAACACATATGGAAAATGGAAAAAAAAAGTCCAGAAAAGGATTAAGTTGTCCTGGAAAATTATTTCTTCTTCCTTTTTACTATTCTCTGCTTTGTGAGTGAACACAACTGTGTTAAAAGATTTGCACCTGCAAGTCTGTTGTCATGTAGTCTTCAGTGAGGCGCAGCACTTCTGTTTCTAGTAGGCATACTGCCCCCCGTTGCGCTACCAGCCAATCAAATTTGCATCTGCATCTCCCCTCGGAGCAGTCTTGCCACCTCATGTTTCCATTTGACTTTGTTGTCAAGTTTATCAATTTTTCCCAGTAAGGAATTTTTCCAAAAAAAAGCGCCTAGAGTCAAAACTAGTGATTGTCAGGTGAAAAGTGTTGCTAGCATTGGTCCATGACTGTGAACATAGTGTGGCGGGGTGATGCCCTAGCGTGTGACATGATGAGTTGTCTGCAAAAGTCCTGAAAAATAATTTGAAAAAAGAGTGGCACCCTGATGCTGTGAAAATATGCAGCTGCACCTTTAAAGTACTGAATATACTAGGATTAACATCAAACATGAATGATTTACATTATAAACACAAACCTTGTCACTTGACAAAGCTACATCTGCATTTTTTTTTCTCCCCCTCCTATCACTCTGCCTTTGAATCAGGCGGACCCCTCCAGTGGTGTGGCACCTATGCCAGCAGGAACACCAGTCAGTAATGATCTGTTCAGTCAGGCTCTGCAGCAAGCTCTGCAAGCCACCAACATGTCTGCTTTGCAGGTGAGACCTTTTAAACCTAGAAACACCAGTCAACACCACAGCATCTTAAAATAATCAATGTTTTCTTGAAAATTATCTTTGAATGCTATTCCCAGAAAAGCTGCCTTCCTGTGGTGAAACACGTTTAGAGCCAGGAGGTGTATGGGTGCTAAGTTTGCAGAAAGCTTTGCTAAGAATAACATTTGCTTTGGCGATGTCTCCTTATATTTTGTGTGAAGTAACATAATTTACTGTAAAATCTTCAATTGTCATTGCATTTCATGATAGGCTCTCTGTTATACCGTCCTTTCATTATTAAACAAAAATGTTAATTTAAAACATATTTAGAGTGGACTTTGAGATACTTATGTTTATGTCATATGTTTATGTCACCTTCATTTAACCAGGAAAAACTCGTAGAGATTGAGTCCAGACAACAGCAGCCTTATTGACAGGACTGTACACATGAATTCATAAAAACATCGCAGCGCCAGATGATTAAAAACACAAGAGCAGCATAATCTACTACAGTGTTCAACAAAAAGCATTAAAACCAGAGAATATTCAGAAATATCATGATGAACAAGGACAGACTCCGTTTATTTTTGTACCATAAGGTGAAGTAGAAAAGACGAGAGAAAAGAACCAAACATTCCAAAAACCATTAACATTTGTTTTTGTTTCTAAAATAAACTCGGGTGTCATAAATGCTTTGCCGTACTTGGTGTGTTTTACAGGGTTAAAATGTAAAAACGCCATGACCACAGACTCAGAAATGTTCATGTGAACTAGCCGGTTTATTGCTACATCTGTGCCTTAAGTACCGTCGCTGTGGGCAGACGTCGTAGCAGTAGAGCTGGTTGTGTGAAGGCAGGAGGGAAAGTTAATTTTAAGATAGAGGCTTTGGTTGGTTTTAGGGGAAATTTGCAATTCTTTGTGCATGTTCTTGTTTCGCCAGGGCCGCTGGCAGTCCCAGATGCAGCAGCTTCGGGACATGGGGATCCAGGATGAGGAGCTGATGTTGAGGGCGCTTCAGGCCACAGATGGTGACATCCAGGCTGCCCTCGAGCTCATATTTGCCGGAGGCCCGGGACTCTAAATCCTCACCCTATGGACACAGGCTTTTATAGAGCACAGAGGAGGAGAATCCCTTTTTTTTTTTTTTTACAAGCTTCGTGGAAACTTCTCTTACTGCCCAGAACATGGAAATTTTCATATAGAATTTTATATTATTTGACAGTGTCCCCGGAAATATAGTTCTTACATTTTATTTGCTGTTCCAAAAGTCATAGACGTCTGATGTGGGTGAACTCATAATAAATTTGTTGGGTGAACCTGATTACATGTTAGGACTCATTTTGCTTGTACTTAAAGCTGGGTGAGCGATTCCTCCAGTCAGTTCTCACACTTATGGCAATAAATGTTAAATTATTTTAGTAAAGGCTAAAGGTCGGTGCAAGGTGAAAGCTTGTGAATTTTATTTATTAGTAAAAGAAGGAACAAGTTGTAAAAGATGCAAAAAAAGAAAAACAGCTTAACCTTTTATCGGGCACTCATTGAAATATTAGAGGAGTTTGTAAATTTTGATTTTTCAACTTATTTTGTTCATTTTGATGTGCATCAGAATGAACAAAATAAAGAAAAATCAATTGCTTTTGTCATTTTGAGTTAATTTTGTCACTTATTTTCTTCATTTTGTTTATTTTATTCTTTTCTTGATCATTTTTGTTCACTTTCTTGAATATTTTGTTCAATTTGATGAATATTCTTGTTTGTCTTTCCTCATTTTTCTAGTTATTTTGTTCATTTTTTACCCTGTGTAGGCGCTTCATTGTAACCAGTTTGTGAAGGAGACTTTAAAAGTGCTACAGTATAGACCAGGGGTGTCCAATCATTGCCACAAAGGGCCGAGACAGTGCACTTTTTATTTCCAACCAGTCTCTTCAGCAGGTAATTTCATTGAATTCCTTCCCACTGATTGCACTTCAGTGAAAACACCTGCTTTAGTGAGTGGAAGAAAACCTGCAGTATCTCGGCCCTTTGTGGCGATGATTGGACACCCCTGGTATATTCAGTGGATCTCAAAAGTCTACACACCCCTCTTCACATGCCAGGTTTTTGTGATGTAAAAAATTGACACCAAGATAAATAATTTCACAACTTTTTCCACCTTTAATGTGATCTATAACCTGTGCAATGCAATTGAAAAACAACCTGAAACCTTTACAGGGAAAAAATAAAAAACTTGAAATAACCTGGTTGCATAAATATGCACACTTTTTACTTAATACTTTGTTGCAGTACCTTTGACTTTTATTTCAGCACTCAGTCTTTTTGGATCGGAGTCTATCAGCCTGGCACATCTTGATGTGGCAATATTTGCCCACTCTTCTTTGCAAAAATCAAATCGGACAGATTGAGAGGGCATCTCCTGTGTCACAAAAACCTGGCATTTGAACAGGGGTGTGTAGACTTTTTATATCCAATGTACCTGGTAGATATAACCTGGTTTGGTGACTCTAACTCCATTTGATTTCAATTTACAGCATGGACAGACAAAAAAATAAATGCAGGCAACCGCCCACCCATGCTTGACTCTGCTGCTGTGGGTAACAATGTAATATGACTTTGTTCAGCAATGCCTGATGAAGTTTTACTGAGCCAGTAAGTGTGTGGAATTAGTTTTCCCATAAGACCCCATTTCTGCAGCTTCCCCCTTATTTGTCCAAATATGGTCTGATTTTGCTTCAAAACAGCATTTCAATGGGTGACACTACAGTTTCTCTGTCAGTAATACACAGTATACAGTCTCTAGCTGCAATGCAGAGACCTCAGCTTCATCTTGGTGGGAAAATCCAAACTAATCAAAATACACCACCAGTCACAAGTGTGGGACCATCCCAGATTTTTTTAATGTATGTCAAACTGGCCATTTTTTCATGCAAAGAAAAATCAATATTGTGTGAGGAAGGGATATTTCATTACACAATTCAAATTTTAAATTGGCAAATCAGTGTTTGTCACTCTAACCTTTTGGTATCAGTGGATAAACACTTTAAGTGACAACCACTGACTGTTCTGAGAAAAAGTAAAACTTTCACTGAGCCACTGAAGTTCAAACTGCTTTAGTACATTGCCAAGCGCAGTGTGGAGGGTATTTGATGAAGACAAAGTTTGGCCTTATTTTGACAAAAGTTGGTGTTTTGACTGATAAATTGATATCATTCATACATCTTATAAGTACTTATATATAATAGCATTTATATATTAAAAAATCTGGGGTGACCCCAAACTTTTGACTGGTAGTGTATGTCACAGGCTAAATATCCTTTGCTACAAGAGGCAAATAGATAAAAATAACCACTATTTATTAAGCAACAGCAAAAAGGTATATAAACTAGAGTATTAGGTGACAACTGTATATATTTCATCTACAGCATAGGCTGTGAGTTTGACATGGAGTAGTAAGTTCAACATCTAGAACTTAGGATAATATAAAGGTAGTCTGTAATTGCAGAGATAGAAGTATAATATGCAAACATATAACGATTGCCTTGGCAAACTCTTAAGAAGTAATTATTATTGTATAAAGTGATTAAATTGCTTAGCAACACTCTAGTGTTGAGAATGTGTAGCTGATATGAAACTAATATACAGTACTTCATTCCTACTCATCCTCCAAGTTATTCCACCTTTTGAAAAGATGAGTCACACCAACCACTCTTTTACACAGAAGTTATATCTACATAGGACATTTAATTTGCATTTATGGTGAAACTAGTGTACAGTACATACTGTCCAAGTCTCAAATTTATAATATTGTTGTTATGATGTAAATTTTACCAGTGTTTTGTTTCTTTGTAAACCTTGCTGTTGCAGATTCCTAGATTATTATAACCTTAATTACAGAACACTTCAGTCTGTTTGTTGTTTGTGAAAACAAATGTCAGAAAAATAAAAAAAAGAGGGTTAATATGCTTCATATGTTTCACACTATGTCCTTCAGTCTAGAGAAAACATGAAACTGGGACAGAATTCCTGGATGACAGTGGGGGGTATGTGGATTATGGTCAGGGGCGGAACAGTCTTCTAATCCTTTGTTCATCATCAGCATTTGTCTCATGCACTGGCTGCAACCTGTGGCTCCGGGACCACATGTGGCACTTTAGGCCCCACATACTGGCTCAGTCCAGTGATGGAAGTAACATTAGAAATCAAAATAACACAATAACACAGAAATAACCAAGTAGTTCACAGCAATGACTCAAATAGTAAAGCAACTGAATGAAAATTGATAAAAATGAACAAAATGACCAAATTAACCAACATAATAATCAACAAAATGTAGTAAAATTAGTATAAACAAAACATCCAGATTTCTTTATTGTCATTCAGACATGACATCATAGATGCACTGGTGAATGAAATTATGTTGCATCAGGCCATAATAAAAACAAGTAGACAAAGCACTTTAATGAGTAAACATGGTTAATAGTACTCAGTAGAAAAATATATAAATATAACACAAACAAAAGTACGCACAATAAAAATCTGAGAAAACTGTGCAATGTTCAATACTGCATTTGTGTTGCTGTGTATTGCAGTGACAGTATAATCTGCAAACTGAGAAAAAAGTAAAAAAAAAAAAATTCAGTAAATTGAACAAAAACACTATCAAGGAAATGCACAAAAATTGACAAACTGAAAAATGGACACATGTATAAACAAAATGGATTAAAAAAACAATAAATGAAATGAACAAAAAAGAATAAAATAAAAATTGTTATCAGTTAAAATGTGTCATGTCATATGAACGGGCAGAATACTTTTTTGCGGCTCTAGACATTTTTTTAAAGGTGGCTGATTTTTGGCCTAATGCAACAAATTCACATGTGGGCATAAAATAACAAAGGGCAGAGAGGACTTTGAGACTGTGTTTATATTTAGCTCCTGGTTTCAAAGTACCAGGAAGTTCTTAATTTAACTTTGTTCTTCCATCATGAACTTGTAAGGACTCTCTGAGTTATCAGGTTTTTCTTTTTTGTTACATTATGTAACCAGCTAAATGGAAACATTTGAGTTGGTGTGGGATGAGGGAACAGTGATTATTTTGCTACCTGCCTCCAGAATGTCTCTGTTACAGTAGCAATATGACAAGACTCTGCGTAAAACATAACCTAATAACTGTACTGGTGAAACATTTACAGACACTAATACCTTTTGTAGTCATTATAGAGAACAATTTGTCTCCTACTTGTGGAATTTGAACTATCCCAGACATTTTGCACAGTCACACTTTCAGTCTAATCATGTAACTTTACATACCCTGCTAGTCAAAAGTATGGACACACCTTCTCCTTCAGTGTTTTTCCTTTATTTTTTTGATTAGTTTTAACATTGTACATTAATACCGAAGACTGCAAAAGAAAACCTATGGAATTACAGTATGTTGTAAAAAGAAAGTATTAAACAAGCCATAACATGTTTTATATTTTTGATTGTCCAAAGTAGAAAAATTAAGTTTTGATGACAACTTTGCACACTCATGGCATTCTCAGAACAGTTTCATGAGTAGTCAGTAGCACCGTAGGTAGTCGGAAGGACTTTCAATTCACAGTCTTCTTAATGTGATTTAGATCATGAGCTGAAGGGTAGGTCAGTGGCCCCATTAGTGCTACTACAATTACTGTACAAATCCATATTATAACGAGAAATAACAAGTAAGACAATAAGTAAAGAGAAAAGACAGTCCACCATTACTTTAAGAAATGAAGGTAAGGTAATCCTACAAATTTCAAAAACTTTAAACGTGTGACTCAGGTGCAGTCGTCAAAACCAGCAAACAATATCTGAGATATTGTAAATTGTCAGTTTCTGCAGCTGGTAATTCTAATAAACATATCCTCTGCAGCAGAGATGGTTCTTTGTTGTCCTTTCTTGGGGCGGTCCTCATGACAGTTTCACCAGTTTCATGATAGTTTCAGTGACTGCACTTGAAGGCACATTCAACATTCTTCAGATTTTTCAGGCTGACTGATCTTAACCATTTCTTGCTTTAACCTCCTAAGACCTGAGCTGTTGTTTGATATGGATTCTTTATTTCTGTTTGCTATTTGGGATTATTGGAACCTGATAAGTACATATAAAAACTTGCATCATCTTTTGACATGAGAAAAATGATGTCCACAGTAAAATCAACTTTGTGTAACAGAGTGCAAACCTCTTTAATTCCACCCTGAACATAGCAGTTTTTTTCCTGACTGGTTTTGCATTCATTAATAACAAATATAAACATTTTGAACATATTTTGAAAATCACAGTGCAAAATGTGTTGTCCATGCATGTGGACACCAGGTCCTAATGGATTTGTACAGTAGTTGTAGTAGCACTAATAGGACTATTCACTCTGACCCAACTCTTCCTCTGCATGCGACAACTGATGGTTGAAAGTATAGGTCTTCAGCAGGGGTTCTGGGACTGTAAGGGGTCCACAGAGGTAGGACAGACCCTGTGTGCTTGTCATCAATGTCAGACATCTTACTAATGTGGGAGTAGGCCTATGTGTGTCACATATGGCTTGAGGATTCACTGTCCCACTATATGTATGTTTTAAAAAAATTAATCTGTTCATTCTTTCAATAGCTTAGTATTGTATGCAAGATAACACATACAGTGCCATGAAAAAGTGCTTGCCCCTTCCTGATTTTTTACATTTTTGTATATTTGTTACACTTAAATATTTCAACTTTTGCCTCATCAGTCCACAGATCATTTTCCCAAAATTCTTGAGGATCAGCAAGGTGTTTTCTGGCAAAATTGAGACGAGCCTTTATGTTCTATTTGGTCAGCAGTAGTTTTCATCTTGGAACTCTGCCATACAGGCCATTTTTGCCCAGTCTCTTTCTTATGGGGGAGTCATGAACACCGACCTTAAGGGTGTACTCACACTAGCAGTTCATTCCGCGCCGGGGCGCATTTCAGACCTTTAGCACAGATCATTTTAGTAAGGTGAGTGCAAGCGAGCCATGCTCTGGCACTGGGTTTCGGCCCGGATAGGGCCAGGGCACGGCACGGGTAGTCACGCACGCGTATGAGCACGGAAACCACACGTGACAATGACAAAAAATCACAGCGTCCTTCACTACACTCATGTCAAAACAATGGTCGCGACTTCATGAGTTGCTTCGATGCCGAAGTCTGGTGTTTGCTGGAAATTTACGCAGACACCTGTATACAGATCCACCTCAGCAGAACACAGAAGAACACAGAGCTGTACACGAAAATATTTGAGTTCCCCCGAAGCCGTGGTTATCCTACAACTACTGATCAGCACCGGGACAAGATGAAGAAGCTGCGTGAACA
>JAQQAE010002637.1:0-21844 GCA_029823295.1 Pseudamia nigra | reverse complement strand
CCCCCATCGCCTTTGACTTGCTCTCGGTGGTTCTGTTGGGTTTGCTCTCTGTATAGTCATGAGGTCTCGGCCTCAAATTGTTAAGCACCTAGAGATAATCGCCGATTATGATTGGCACTATACAAAAAAGACTGAATTTAATTGAATTTCCTTGTCCTTTACACTGCAGCTTTTCCCTTATACTGACATGTCTTTTTTAAGTCTCCACAGCTGGTTCTCCAGCCGTTCCAGTCATTGGACTCCATACTCTGTACAGTGACGTTAGTGCAGCTGAGTCATATGATAGAGGTATATAATACTGTATGAGCACACGGTTTCTTTGCTGTGGCATGGATGTTGTGATTGAAGCAGACTCTGTAACTCAACACAAGACCAGAAGGAATTACAGGCCATCGGATAAACAGAAGCTGCAGCAGGGCGTGCTCCCTTCAGGAAATTAAAAGCCAATGCTTCTTCCTTCAGTTCCTATCCTCTCTCATCTGCTGCCCGTCTGCTTAATGAATAGCACACTAATAGTGTCTGGGCTTCTCCTTTGGGCTGTTGTCTGCAGAGACCATTCACATTCATACTGAGAGTGTTACACGAGTAGTAAAACTGGATACGGTTATTACCACTGTCTCAGTGCCAATAAGAAAATCTGAGTAGTTTGGATCACTGTTATTTGGCCCCTGCAGGAAAAGCACCATACTTAGTACTTGTTTTGTTATAGTTATAGGGATATTATTACATAATGCATGGGGTTTCCCTCATGATTGTGATAAAATTGCTCATCATTGCCTCCAACAAGTGTCACCCACCTGTTCGGATCATCTCGCAACAGGATTATGTAATAACTTCTGCAATGATTTTTGTGAAACATGCAAGTGAAGAATCAGGCTGGGCAAGCATCCTAAAAGACTATATCACAACCTTAATAACAGTCATGATCCACATATTGAATTGTTTTCCCTGAATATTAAATGCACTTCCACATACTGTACATCTAATCCATTCATCTTGAAGCCCCGTGTGAGAAAATGCTTAAAGAAACAACTTTCGACGGGCAGTTCTTGCCTTTTTTGAAAATGAGTAAAAGCAGAAGGCAAAATGAAAACAACTTTTCCCAAACAAATAGTGATGTAGTGCCCATTTAACTCATGTTATTCATCATTGGTTTCATGCAAATTCCCAGATATTTGGAAATCTGTGGTTTGAAAGTTCTTTTTAATTTTTTATTTATTTTTACAGTTGTTATATGGTAGTGACATGCAGCATTAGTGTTTGATGACTGTTTTAGATTATCTTTCAGCTGTTTTGTGACATTTGGTGTGATTTTCAAATCTGTCCTTATGTTTACTCTAAGCTTCAAGACTCCATTTTTAGCAGTGTCACAAAATTTGTTTCAGCAGATGCTATTTCCTTTTTTTATGCCTCTGTGCTGTAGCCCACAGAAGAACACACTTTGTACATTTTAATCTCTTTTACTGGCAAATACATCAAATTTATGCAAAGAGTCAGTTTGTGTCACTGTTGAAAAATGTCTACCACCTTCTCAGAAGACTCTCCAGCCTGGTTTATTCAGTTTATGGAAACTTGTATAATGCACATTTTAATTTTTATGAGTTGTTGAAAGTTTACTTCAAATTCACTTGGCATCTTATGGAAGTACTGCAGAAACAGTCACGAGATTGAACTATGTGCACAATAAAAATGCAATTTTCTATTAAAGACACTATTATTTCTCCAATAAATATTAATTTTAGTGTTAGAAAGTAGTAGTAGGTCTACGGGGAAATGAAAACAAGTTCAAAGCAGGTTCGAAAATTGCATCCCAACGTACACGTCATGAGATATTTGTTCAGCAATTTTATGCTGACACATGGCACACAAGCAGAAACTGGGGTTGGAATAAGTTTTGCAGCTCGGTATGTCAGAGAGCGTTTGAATTTCAGCGCTGTGAGGCCTTGGCAGACGTACGTGTTGTCAGAGAGACATAGTTAATGGACATGTCATTATCACTGACAAGTCTGGAAAGCGAAAAGAAGAGCTTCTTGTATTTCAGCAAACACCACATCACAGACTGGTATTTAGCATTCTTTGTAACATTATGTAATGTTTTGAGTTAATATTTAACATGCTGTGGATGAAGACTGCTACCATGTTGGGTAGAAAAGGCTCATTAAACAATGGTGAGTCTATAATAGAGTGGCATAACATGCACTCCAGAGTAAGAGAATGTCAATGGGTCTCCTCTTTACACAATATGAGTATATATACAGGTTTTATGTGAAATGGGAAACATTCCTTTACTACATTAATGCTCTTGAAATAAAGAGCTGTGGCACAGCTTCCTCAAATATGTCATAGCTGCATACAATAATGCATTTGCTCACATGCTCCTGCACACAGCCTTTTATTGATCTTTCAGTGGTTTTTTTTTTTTTTCAAAATGTACTTCTGAGAGTAGTTGTTTTGCAGAAGTGGAGTACAGCAGGCTCTAAACCGCTCTTTTTTAATCTCATCTATACATAATAGGAATTCATGTAACAGCATCTTAGCTTGTGCATATACTGTATTTTGTGACACACTAACGCTCATTATCATCATTTAAATCATTGCTGAAAATATAGAAATGACTCCAGTAGGAAATCAAACAAAAGAAAAAAAACTAAGCCACAAAATGACAAAAAAGGAACAAAAAACAAAACAAAATATGCAACAAAATGAGCTACAGATTAACAAAATAATGAGGCAAATAATACAGGAAATTTTACAAAGATCAATGTAGTAAAAAAATGTAACAAAATGAGCATAACTGAGCAAAAAAAAAAAAAGTAAATGAATAAAAAAGAAAAAGTAAGCAACTCCTGAGTACATCGTTCTGATACTATTGATGAAAAATTTTTAAAAAGCCCATTTGAATGCAGAATATCAAGTTAGAACAAATTCTACATTAGGAAATTACTGACAGCCTAAGTAGTTTTTAACAGATATTTGTTTTACTTTTTTTCCAATATTTCTACTTCTACTTGAATACTGTTTCTGTTACAGGTTCAACAAGTGGCTCCGTACAAACCCTTCTGATGCAGCTGAAATTTTGATCACAGTAACTACTACATATTTAATAAACCCATGCACATTTTTCTTTGATTGGGTGAAAACCTTTTGAGTCCTAGACTTTTGAAATAAATGGAGATAGGTCAATTTTTTTTTCTTCTTCATTTTTGAACCTAATAACTTATGATATACATAGGTGAAGAAAAATTTCAATGTTGAAATACACCGGCTCTTTTAAAACCACTAATTATAATACTGCCATGTGCATTTGGGGTCTCACAACATCAAGTCAAACTTTTTCTCAGCCAACTTCAGACATCTACAGTATATCTTTGGAAATATGTAAATTTGATAAACAGAGCAATAAAACAAAAATAATTGCCCTGAATGCTTTTATAGGTACACAAGGAGGAAAACTTGAAGAACTTCATTTTGGGCAAACGATAGCCACTCATAACATCATGTGGGACAGCTTATTGGTCGATGAAAGCGAGGTCATTTGAAAGAACTCGTCTTCATCTACATTTTGATACTAAATAAACTTTAAACCATGAATCCTTTATGTGTCAAAAAAACTTCACAAAATTAACTGATAATCATATTCTGTGGTGTTTTAATGTACTATGAAAGAGAAAGCAACATGAAGTTCACATTTTTATTTACACATCAACATTCAGTATGATCACTTTTATTCACAAGTCATATTTAAACACTGGCTTTGATATTCAGTATTTCAAATTCATTTAGATTTAAGGTCCCCATTTATCTTAAATTTAGATTTTTTTTTTTGGTGTGGCGCTGTCAAACTTACATATTTCCAAAGACATAAATACCTTTAATCACAAGTTTGACTTCATGTTGTGAGACCCCGTGTCAGTGTTATTAAAATTAGTGTTTTCAACAGAGCCCATATGTGTCTTTCAACACTGAAGCTTTTGTTAATCTACCTATATCACATACTGTATATATCTATAAGGCTCAAAACTTACTCAAATTTGAAGCTTCAAATATTAGCCTATCCATTGACTTCCAAAATGTATAACTCAAAACATTTTTGCCTGAACAAAGGAAAATTTGGTATGGGTTCATTAAATGTGTTGTAGTTACTGCGATAAAAATTTAAGCTGAATCATAAGGGTCTATTCGGGAGCCACTAACATCTCCTAAATGAATAAAGATGTAAAAGATGGAATACAAATCTCGGATACTTATTTGATATACAGTAATGATCCAAAACTGAAAGGGAAGAGGTTTTGGACAGAGAAATCACAAACTAGATGCAGACTGTGTTCCATGGAAATCTACTTACAATACTGTTACTTTTCAACATTTTCAATAACAAGCCACACATGTAAAAGTTATTCTATCTCTCTCTGTGGTCAACCTGAATAATGAATAATGGACAAACATGAAGTCAAGAAGAGCGTGTGCTTGCCGTTTTCCACGGAGCCAAGTCAAAGCAGGAATTTGGCGTCTTTCTCAAAGCAGCAAAGCAGGGACCAGGAATGAATTCGTCTATAATGGGGTTGTTTTGGAACATTCATCTTTTTGCAATTCACATGGTTTCTCTGCTTGACTTGAGGAAAAACAAACAGCAATAATGCACACAAAACACGCTGAGTACGTGGGACACAGTTCACCAGGTGAGCACGTCTCGGTCAGAGCTTGATGATGAGATTTCCATGCACAGCTTTCATTCCAGACACTGAAAAATGATCAACAAAATTTCCACTCATTGTTTTTAAATGTGTGAATATGCTCCAGTCATGATGTAAAAAAATGAAAGTAAGTAGTTATGACATTTTATGTTGATGTTTGGAGGCTCGGGTGTTGGTTTAGTGCTTTGGGGCCATTTTTAGCCAGACACCTGTGGCTGCTCTAGGAAATATTGAACACTGGCACTTAATTTTTGGCAATTTTCATGAAATTTTAACATATTGAAGTTATGAAAACAATAAAGAAATGAAGGGAATTGTCAAGGAATTAATGGCATGAGTAAAGGAAGCACAACATTATGAAGAACGACAAAAACAAACGTCACAATGAAGAGAAATGAGCAAAATAAGGTCAAAAAGTAGGTAACAAAATTATCAATGAAAATACACAGAAATGTGTTAAACATCTCTTTTGTTACTTCCTGGAAATAGAAAAAAAATTGTCATTATCTCAGTTTCTGCACTTTGACCAGAAATCAGAAATCGAGTCGTTATGTTTTTTCATTTTGGTTTTAGAAACCAATTTTTTTTTCTAAACAGTCATTTTTCTATTTTTTTGTTTTAAATGGAAAAGGGAATTAATAAATGACACACCATTAGTCTGTAATCTGTTGGTCTGATTTGGTCACACACATATCTAATGGCAAATACCGTAAGTGTTTACCAGAAACATGCCTTCACTCAGAAAAGGCCTTCTGCTCACATTACTGGGTCAGTGGCATTCCTTTACCGAGCTGCCCACCTGGGATATGTTCAAGGGTAACCAGGAAATACTGATTTAAAGGTTATGGTCAGATGTGATGTATCTAATATCAGGTTAATGAGGATTTATAAAAACAACAACAACAGTCCATGGATAAAAATGAAATCTGAGACAGCTGAATGTACAAGCATCGGTGTCATCCTGAAACACACCTGACTGTTTAAGTGTTTCTGCATGTTTTTATGAAAACAGCTGCCCTTTTCCATTCCTGTGGCTTCCACAGAGGAGATGAGAAACGTGAGGGTGCGGTGTTGGGTTCCCTCCAGACCCATTTTGTGTCCTCGATTGGTGGCGTGAGACAAAAGGACCACAGAAACCAGAGCTTGAGGTAGTGCTGCTCTTTCGCTGTGAGGCAGGGAGAGCAAAAGAATGGAGCCCATTCTCTGTCCGGCCTGGCTCACTCTACTGTACACCCTGGAGAAGCACTCAGCTCTGAGGGCAGATGGGTTGCCTTGATAATGGGCAAACACACACACGCACACCCCCACACACACACACACAAAAACCCTCTCTTCAGGATTCCCGTTGCTTGCCGGAGCCTGAAAGAGGCGAGGGACAGTTTGAGGCATTTGTGTTGAGTCACTGTAATCACATTTGTCTGGCTCGAGCACAAATGATGAGAGTGAGAAAAGCATCGTCTTCGTCTCATCTGACACTGTGGCCTATTGTGTGAAAACCAATTCTGTGTTTTTTTTATGCGAGCGTGGGAGTCGTGATACAAAAATACAGCACTGAGACTCGATGTAGTAGCTATTCAGCGCTGCCTTGTTCTATTCTCTCTTTTCACACACATGTACAATGAAAGCGCTGAGATGCTTTGACAGTGGAACTGACATATGTATTGTACTTAAAACCTTGAATAAATTCTGCAAACACTGTCAGTTTCATGCACTACTGTATGTCAACAATCGCAGGTGCAAAAAAGGAACAGTTACAACAAATCAGTCAAAACAAAAATACTGAGCTGTAGTGAGTTTTCAGCCGGGTGGATGATATCCAAGGCTTAAGGACAAACAGAGAAACCATTTGAGGACTATGACTCAGGTTGACAGAGACACCCAAAGAGAACTGACTTCTCCGTACGTAGGGTCCACTAACACGCTTGTAGGAGTTTACGTTTCAATCTGAGCTAAAGTCTGAGCTAGAGTAAATGTCACAAATGAACATTAAAGATGTATGTTGCTGAGTCATCTGGAGTTGACTCATATATCCATAAGTGATACAAAACAGACCTGTTTCACAGTTGCAACATTCAAACTAGGGGGCTCTGTTTAGAGCTCAGCACTTAGAGAGTTTTGTTTACATTTGCAACTAACAGTGCATTGAGGTATAAAACTTTCACATTCAAATAAAAACAAAACTGAAAAATTTAGTCCAAACAGTGCTTTTCTTGACTAAAAGGTTGATATTCTAATATATACGTAACTGACAAAGGTCTTAACCCTCACTGCATTTTGTACAAATACCAAGGGATTTTCACCGTGCCATATACTATTTCATTTTGTACACAGTTAAATGTGGCCTGGAACACCCATTTCAGATGTGGTTAAGAAAGCTACACAGATAGATTACATTTTTTTAACTACCTCTGCCAACAGAGGGTTTTATCACCATTAGTGTGTTTGTTAGTAATATAACTCAAAAAGTTCTGTACAGATTTTGAAGAAATTTTCAACTGAAAGTACGTGAAATTGAACTGGAGAGTTTTGTTGTGCCATTATCATCTCCTCCACCTCTTTTTCCTGTTTTTGCTCATGACCTGAAAATAAAATACTGTATGGTATTTGCTCAAAATGCAGTGAGAATGGACTGAACATGTCACAGCAGTGAAGCATTGTTGTAAAAATAAGCTGGGTCAGCACAACCAGCCAGGCACAGATTTTCTTCAATGCGCAAGGCTCTGCCATAGTATTAAATTCTCTCTGGAAATGAGACTATAACTATATTTCAAAAACATCATGTTGCTTCACTGCCTGCTTGTTTATGAGCAGACAAGCACAAAAACACATGGCGGCATATGGAAGCTGCACAACAACTACTGAGACTTGAGCTGTTTAACACTTTCTGCACGGGAATGAAATCAGCTAAATATGCAAAATTTTTCCTGAATTACTCACAGAAAGTTGCTAACAATATGCTGGAACATGTCATGCACAGGCCCTCAAACTACAACCAAAATAATGTTAAACTATTAAAAACAATTTATGAGAAAACACACAGCTGCTTTTCATTTAACTTGGCCCAAAACAAACTAATTTCTGTGTTTTGACAATGTCACATATACAGTCCAGACAGTGAGTTCTAGTCAGTTATCCAGGACCACTAGAACCATCAGAACCACCAGCATCCTGCATCTATATGATGGCATCCATGGCAATGACAGAATTCAGGTGTGGTCAGCAATTATTCATTTACATTTAAACCAACAGACACACAATATGTACTGTAAACTACTGACTGAAACAAACTGAAAATAGCTGAAAATGTGGACTTTACACATATGATACAATAAACAGGTCTGGATTCTGAACTGAAACTTAAAGGTCCCATATCTTAAGACTTAAAGTTATATCCGTAGTGGTTAAAGAATCCTGTAAAGGAGATGACAAAATAAAGTGTGGTGATTAGATTTTTCTGTTGGTTTCAGTGGTCTCTTTGTCATTCTGTTACATATGCTCTGGTTTTGCTGTGAGATGTCACACCTGCCCACTTTTCATCAGACAAGGTTCTAACTGGCTAAACAGCAAATCTTTCCCACGGTGACCTGGGATCATTATCTGATATAAAGCTACTGCAAATACAGAATAATGCAATTTTCATGGATGATTTTTTTAGGAAAAAATGTCAGAAATATTAATCTGCGCTCAGGAGGTGGGGCTAATTTTTGTGTTGTTATGATTTGTTGTAAGTTACAGAGTTTAAAAATTTAGAACTCTATTGGCTCATGGGGGCGGGACTAATGTATTTCACTTTCACGTTGATTAGTTACCAGTTCTGATGTCACAAATCACAAAAATTGAAAACACTTGTCTTTCCTGTAGCTAAAGTTATGAGGATTTCTCAGGACTGAGCAACTTCATATATTCACAGCTATTGTTTTACATGACAGGGAATATGTACACTTGAAAACCCAATAACTGTGTATGTACAAGATGGAACTTTTAAAATACATGTTCTGGGGCCATGCTAAACTTACCGGTACATTAACATTATACATTAAGATTAACTGAATTGACATTGAACATGTGAGTGTTTCAATCTATGAGGATGTTTTTTCCTTGTACTGGTTTTACTGTTCATGCAGTTTATAATATGCTATATATTTAAGCATAATATATGCAGTCAGAAGCAGAAACGATCATTCAACGTGTGTGTGCCTGTTTCCAAATAATTGTTCACCTCATGCTCTCTAGGTGTTCCTAAATTTAAAGGCTTATGTTCCTCGGGGGAAACAGTGTGCATCTGCAGCTGCTTATGCTGAGCTGCTGCTGCAACATAAACAGGTCATTTGGTTTTTTTCACATCAACAGGTGGTCAGTTTCATGTGGACTGAATCGTGTATTAAGTTCACAAACTGTTGCACCGCATAATGAAATCCATTTAATCTCATTAGGCCACTTTCCTTTTTTCTCAAATGCAGCATTTAAAATTCTCCTGCCATACAAAGGCAAAGAAAGGTAACTCAGCAAAAAAGTTCATCATTTCTGATATTTTTTTCAATTTTTCAGCAATGCTTTAATTATTTTATTCATTTTTGCTTCTTATTTTGTTCATTAATCTCGTTATTTATTCATTTTTCTTCTTTTTGCTTCACTTTTTTCAGTCTATTACTTATTTTGTTCATTTTTATAATTTTTTTATTCATGTTTGCTTTTTGAATCAAATTTTAGATCAGTCTCTTGATTATTTCTGATGATTTCTGATTGATTTTCTTCAGTCTGATTCTTATTTGATTAATTTTTGTTCACTTTCTTCATTATTTTCTTAGATTCACTTCTTACTTTTCTTTATTATTATGTGCATTTTCAGTCCTTAATTTGTTCCTTTTGTTCATTTTTGTTTTTCATTAATTTTCTTTATTATTGTGTATGTTCCACTTCTTTTTTTCCTTTTTTCAGCCTTCCTCTGCCCATTTCTAATTAATTTGCTCATAATTATGTTCATTTTCTTGTTTATTTTATTCATTTCCTTTTTATAATTTTTTATTTTATTCGTCTTTAATTCATTTCTGTCTGACTTTGTTCATTTTCTTAATCATATTAATGATTTTTGTCTTTTTGTCTTACTGATTTTGTCCATTTGCTTCTTGTTTTCTTCATTCTTGTGCATTTTTGTGATTATTTATTCATTTTTCTTCAATCTTCTTATTTTGTTCAATTTGTTCACCTTCTCCATTACTTTCTTAGATCTTCTTCTGACTGTTTTTTTTTTCATAATTTTGCACATCTCAGTTCATATTTTGTTCTTTCTGTTCATTTTGCTTTCACTTTTGCCCATTTTAATTCAGGTTACTTAAAGTTTTATCCATGTTTTTTTTTGTTTTTATTCATATTTGTTCATTTTTAATCACCTACCCTCTACTTTTATTCATTTTCTTAATTATCTTCTTCATTGCCCCTCTTATTTTCAGTCAACATTGGGGAAACAAAGCAAAAGTTAATTCATTTTGCTTTGCTTTATGCCTGGATTTGATGCCTCATTTTCTTTAAAATGGATTATGATTCAGTCTAGGCATTTTATTACAAACTAGATTGCATGCCACAAGTTCCAATTCTAGTGTTAAGTCAACTTTGCTAGATGCTGAGTTACTGCATTTTACCTCTGTAGAGCAGTAAACTACACTGTAAATAACAGTGTCTGTTAAAGGCCTCAAAGTAAAACAGCTCAGCCACTGTATTCTGAAACATAAAATTGAACAGTTAGACTTCTGTTCTGACTCTGATGTGAGTAAACCTCAATTAATGAAAAGGTGTAATAGTTACTGGAGCTTCTATGTTAAAAAAAATAATATTTAAATGGGTTTATAGCCTAATATCCTCTTCATGGAAAGACATTTATTTACATTTTATTTAAGCCGCACTCCAAAAGCTCTGCATACTGTAACCTGTGGCTATGTTGCTATAGCTTTAACATCACAATAAAACTGCAGTAGGAGCAGCACAGACAGAAGACTTTCACACAGCGATAAAGAATGTTTTCCTGCAGATTTCCTAAAGCTTGTGATTACCGAGCTAATTACTGACATTCCTGAGAGAACTTACAGGCTACTGCTCAGAACGTGGCAGCTTACAAGAACAGTGGGCTCCTTATACAGTATGGAGGGCAGACATACGCAAATGGACAATATGCTGTTCTGTCTCATAAGAAGCCCTTTAATGAAATATGTATGGTTTATGAAAGGAGGAATGAAGCAGGTAATTTAAGCACTGTACACTTTCAAATCTGCAGACAGGGTTTCTACACATTTCCATTTCAACATTCTTTACTTATATGCTCACATTTCTATACTTCCTGGGAGATTTTTTTTTTTTTTTGACAATCTGAATCAAATGTCTAGATGCTTAGTGTGTAAATAAACTGATTCAATGATGTTACATAGTGATCCTTTGATGCACTGACACGCTCACGGCCATTTTTACTAAATTTGCTTGCATTAAGTAATTAAAACATAAATGAACCCCATCGAGATTCTTTCATCAATACAAAAGTAAGACTGAGATGCTATGAAAAATCACTGTAAAACTCTGGTTTTACACAGATTTTTACTAACTTTATATAACCAGGTTTGTGGATTTCTCAGATTTGCTTTAAATTCATGATTTAAAAAAATGGATTCATGCATCATTCATGTAAATCTGACAGTAGTTTATGTCAGACTTATGGAACATGGCATGATGTGATGTGATATGATAACAGAATATTATACAATATAATATGATGTCATATGATATAACATGACATATGTGATATTTGAGATGATATGATACAGTACACTGTGATATGACTTGATAGGACATCATATAACATGACATACAGTATGTACAGTACAGTATATTATATCTGATATATGATACATGATAACATGATATAATATGATCTATGACAGGACATAACATATATAATGATATCATATCATAGAAATGTATAAATCTTTATATTTTATGAAGTAAAATATGCTGCAAAAAAGGTCATCTAATTTTAAGCTATACAGTACTTAAACTATATATTAACATACATTCAAAGAAACCTGCTAGATTCAACCAGTAGCATGATAAAACCAAAGCTTGAATAACATCCAACTAGAAGAATATGATTATTTTCATTATTTTTTAAGAGCAATACATTACAACTTTACATCTTTAAAATTAGATAAATAAATAAATAATGGTCTAAGTCAGTCTGGGGTACTGAACTGAACCAGTCCGTGTATAGTGTGAAAATTTTTTCAGATAAACTTTTACATCATCCACAGGATGACTATCATCACTAAAATTAAAGTGGAAGAAAAGTAAAACCTAGAACCAAAGAAGTTCTTCAAAATGAGATGAATTAACAACAACAGACACACGTGGTCTATAAACCAGTCATTGTCTAGTACAGAGACACACGGTGTAGGTGGTGAAGTCAAGAGGAACTACTTCTAGAACTAAGTGACCAAACATGAAACAAAAACTTGAAAAACAGTTCAGACCTCAGTTAGCTTAAACTAGAAAGAACTCAGAGTGTGTGGACCTCCACTAAGGTAGCTCAGGTAGTTTGAATGTCCATTTTGGTCTCTTTCAGTCTTATTCTAAGACATCTACTGGCATACCGGTACAGGCAGAGTTATTCAGATCTGCAGCCTTTCTAGTTTTGGCCATGTATTCACAACAGAATACTTCATAGACACAAGCGTTCTTTCATGTTTTTCTTTTTCCTTGATTACAGATACAGTAACTACATCCAAGTTCATACATTTTCATGTAGAAACTCTCTGCACAAATTTTATGGCTAAAGGTCAATGATCTTTACACTTTCGTGTGCACAGTTTTCTCAGTTGCTGTGACACGATATCTTGGTTTTTAAGGGTAAACTTTCCATTATGTTACCCTCTGAAGACACTGCATATTTTGTGGCCTGGTACTACAGTTGGATTTGAATTCTAGTATAATTGCACATTAGAGAAAAATACAATTTAAAGGGACACACACTACTCTACAATCATTATTCATAACACTATAACCACTACACCAAACTTAAATCTATGATAATGGTAGAGGTAGCACTTTCCTTCGCATGGAAGGATATTGCTCTTGATGGGATGTCTATGCAGTGATATCCGAAACGAATTGCTCCCTAAAATACACAGAAGCAAACCCAGAGATGAATGAGCCTGTGGGTTTTTGTCCTTCACTTGACTTGAACCATTACAGTGTTCTGGATAAAGGAGCATCACTGACGACTACACAAAATGAAAACGTCCTGATGAGGGGGGCTGGAAATATAAGTGAGTATGACAGAAATATCCAACCACTGTAAAAACATTACCCAGTCAACTCCATCAAACATGAATATGAGATCATTTGATTTCCCATTCCTGAGGTTTTCTCAGTTTTCAGTTTTGTGGTTGTGATCTAAAACACGAGCTGCTTCCCATCCATAGGCGACAGACACGGTGACCTAATTTTCTAGCGTCAGGTTGGCAGACCCTGAAAATGACAGGGTACAAAACTTGGATGGGTTGTAATGGGACAATCCCAGCCGACGCCTTTCATCTACTGTACACGCGAAGTGTTTGTGCCGTCAAACAGCCCAGAAGTTAAAAAAAAAAACTCTGACCTTCACTTAACAGCTCCAGCTGCCATTTACAGGGGTGAAACACCCCTCATAATTATATGAGAAGCTCTGACAGTTTATGGCTTCATGTGAGAGGCCAGGTAAGGCAGGTGACTGCAGTCTGTTGTTGCAAAACAGACTGAGGTTAGTGGTGTGGATTTTTCCTGGCTTCACAGTTCGGTTTGACTACATGCATGGGATTCAAATCGCAACCCCAGTTGCAACAAACATGGGACGCTGTGTAAAATGTAAAAGCAGAATGCAATGATTTGCAAATCTCACAAACCCATATTTTATTTTCAACATAAACAATATATCAGATGTTTAAACTGAGACATTTTACCATTTCATGGAAAATATTAATTTATTTTGAATTTGATGGCAGCAACAGATCTCAAAAAAGTTAAAACTTGGACAACTCATGGCTGGAAAAGTAATTGGCACAAATAAAACCAACTGGAGAAGCATTTGACAACTTATAGTAACTTATCTGGGTATAAAAGGAGCATTTTAGGGAGGCAGAGGGTCTCAGATGTAAAGACGGGCAGAAAATACTTCAAAGATCCCAACATCTACATGAATAAAATCATCAACAGGAGAAGAGTCTGGGTGCTGCACTGGTATGCCTGCAGTCCAGACCTTTCACCAATCAAAAACGTTTTGCACGTCATGAAACTAAAAATGCTGTTGAGCAGCTAGAATTTTGCATTAGAAAAGAGTGGGACAACTTTTTTTGAAATTGTGGTTGTACATATGGAATCTATATTCTGTGCAGCACATTCACATAACTAGTGCCTGTGTTTCCCCCCATTAAATATCATCATTTCCTCGATATGATATTGAAGCTTACATTGGAAATGCTACCACATTATGACTGTTGTGCTCAGTGAAACACTGCAAAAACAAACATAACTGCTGGTTTGCATCATTAATTTCAGACACATTTGTTTCAGACACACATTTGCTACTCTGTTGGATTTGACTTTTTTAAAGGGTCTCCATAGCCTCATCCTGCTAGAGATATACCCATTTTAAATTAACCTAATGTGGAAATGGGAATTAGTTTAATTCTGATGTGAGCATGAATCTACAACCTCTCAGTTCTGTTTTGATTTCCAAGCTGCATTTTCAGAAAAAAAGAACATGCCAACCTGTTCTGCCGTTGGTCCAATCAACTTCATATTGTCTTCACTTATCATTGGTGTTTCTTGTAGACCGACTGTTGCATTTTTATCATTCCTATCACCAATGTATTCCTTTGCTATATTGTAAACAATATAGCATTGTAGCAATATTCTATTTTTGTATATTTAAATAAAAATAAACATTGAACTGCTGTACTACTTAACTGCAACTAAAAACCAACTTCATTATTTCTTCCATAAACGCTGAGTGATAACATAGAAAAATAAGTAAAATTGCAGGTGATTCACGAAGAACATGTGTGAAAGATTAACAACAGCACACAAGCTTAACATTTAAATTGCTGTTGTAATGCATTCAGCTATTTGCATATTTTCTGCAAAAATCAAAGCTCTGCATTCAATGTATGTGCTCAAAACACTTACCGGTACATATTTGCTATTTTTATCCCAAAAGCTCCTCTAATTACATTGTTCAATATTTAAAGCGTTCTGCTCACTTAGCAAGCGTATATTTATGTTGTTATCTACATAGTAATTTAGGAATTAAGAAGTTTTAAAATGCCGACCACAAAAAAGCAGTGGATTGCCCACATTTTTCCATCACCTCAGAACATGCGTGCCATCCTGGCTTTCAGACAGTGACCAGAGACAAACGTAGCACAGTGTGTCTAATGTGTTACGCTGCATCCCCGCTGATGAAGCCATTTAAAGCACACTGTCTGATGAGGCTTGAGTCTGGTCTAACCATTACGTCTGTAAATTTGTCCAAGTAAATTACACTCAAATGTTTCCCTAGTATTAACAAGGCCAAAGAATTACATGTAATCTACCACAGCGATCTCAGTGGGTGATTATCAGTGTGGAAATGATCCATTTAAACCTGTAGCTGGTTGTGCGTGTGAGGCCAGGGTTTGTCCAGAGCTGACAGGCCTCTTATTGAGACGAAGGGGTGGTTTCAATGAACCACAAACAAGCCTGATAGGGATTGTAAGAGCTAAAAACAAAACAGCTGTGTGGTTCCAGCCTCTGGACAAACACAAGACACTGTCTGAAGTAAATGACTACATCCGAAATGTACCATTTGGCTTTTAAATTAAATACATTTGCGGCGCACATGTTTGTCCTAAAGTCACACCGTTCACAAAAAAGTTGCAAATGAACTTCAGTAAATGTGATTGTCTGTCTGTATAGTCATGAGGTTTCAGCCTCAAATTGTGAAGCACCTAGAGAGATAATTGGTGATTATGATTGGCACTATGCAAATAAAACTGAATTGAGATAAGGTTATAAATTTGCATTTTTCTTATGTTTTGTAGAGCACCTACATACATATGCGGGTACATGTTTTAAAAAATGAAGGAGGCACCTTTAGAAAACAGAGAAAATAGAACATAAATGTCTCCAGCTACAAAGCTTTATTGTTTATCATTCTAGGTAATAGCTCAAAATTTCCTCCTCTTTCGACACTAGAAAACATTCTTCAGAACTGCTGAGAGGCAAAAAGGCAGATGTCTTTAATATATAAACTGTTTGCAAACAAATGTAGAGAACCATCAAACATTACAATATATTGCGAGCATGAAAAATTGATTTAGGAGAAAATATGACAGAGTAGAGCTCATGCCTTGGGTTAGAGCTGTTTGGCATCAAAAGGAGGAACCTACGCATTATGTGGTAGTAAAGTTTCGTGCCCTTAGATGCTGTACTGGATTGAGATCCAGTACAGCATCTCCTTCCTTATGGGGTCTGTCCACCGCAGAACCACTGAACAAAAACCACAGTTTTTATTTGGAGATGCTTTGACCCAGTTGTTTTGACATCAATTTTTGACTCTTGTCTAGGCTGCTGCATCCTTACACTGTGCAGTTTTCTTTTATTTCAAATACATCACCCTCAAGGACTAAATGGTTGCTCACAGCCTCGTACATCCTACGCATTCACATATGTTACTGTAATAAGATCATTGACATTATTACTGCTTTACCTGTCAGTGGACATAATGTTATGGCTGATCAGCGTACTGTATATTACGCCAGCTAAGCTTTATCGTTACAGCGCTCGTATTGTGGATTCATGTGTTAAATGTAACTACCCAAAGGGATTACTGATTTCACTGTAGTTGCCCCCAATAATGGGCTTTTGGGACAATGTGTTTAAACTACTTCAAACTAACACTAGGTATTTTGAATACTCATCCAGAAAGTTTTGTCATGTCCAAAAATATGAGTTACTCACTCTATATGTGTTTCCTAAAAGCTAAACAATGTGTAGCTCATCTCTGGAAGAAACAAAGAATCCATGGAGAATTGCAGTCACTGAAAAGAATAAATTCTTTTCTTGCTCTGGAAACATTTACATCACAGAAAATAAACATCATAAGTTTTTGGACATTGGGAATGCTTTTTACAACTTTCTGGAGAAATGCATCATACCAGATGATGGAAAATGATGATGAACTCAAGTGAACTGAGAGGTTGAATGGTGCATTCTTTTTGTTGTACCATCTTCCAATAAATTTAAGATGAAATAAAGAGATCTTAAAAAATACAACTGAATAAGAAATAGGGCTTCAAAACATAACAGGATTTATAATGTTAAATCACAACTTTTTTTTGCTGCTTGATACCACAGGAAATGTGCACAGTACTCATTTCTAGAGAAACCTCTTTGACGTGACATGATTAACTCACATTTAAAGGTGCAATGTGTAGGATTTAGTGACAGTAGCAGTGAAGTTGCAAATGAACTCAACACCCCTGACCGCTCCCTGTCTGTCCAGGCGACTTTAGTAGAGCCATCAGTGACCGCTAAAACGCAAAGGCCCTCATCAGTCAGTGTTTGGATTGTTGAGCTGGAGGAAGGAGACCTTTTACCTATGTATTCTAAAGTAATAACACAAAAATTCCTATTTGTAACATTAATGAGAATATGATTATACTGTATCCCCATTTGACAACTACATTCTTCTTAAGCCTACATACTTCACCTTTAAGGCTTCTTGGCTACACAGTTTCCAGCTGGTAAGTGATGCAGAGCAAAACACATATCACATACTGTCCAAAGCTCTTCCTGCCCCATATTCATTGACACTGTGTAAAAATTAAAGAGGAATGAGAAAAAAAAAAACAGAAAAGGAAGATTTGTTTGGAAAAAGAAAAGCAGCATCAACTATCCACTATAAAAGTGTGATTTAAACTAAAAACAGGTACTGACTAATATGTTGTTCTGCACCACAAAGCTGTGCATGATGAGTTCAAAGCCAGATCTGAACATGAAAGCAAATCCAAACCAACACACTATTTCAGTTACAAATCAAACGATTTAAGTCAACTTGTAAAAATGCCAGCATTTTTTCCATACCACAAAGCACATCGCAAGAAAAAAGAAATCCTATATTACACAGCCCCAAAATAAACATTTTTGACAAATTAAAAGGGATACAGAGATGTGAGACATTTTCTATATTTGTACCAAAGCGCAAAAATCCCTCCCAGTATGTCCTTTTTTAGTGTACCATACATATAATTATAGGATTCCAGAAAGGATATGTTGAAACTGTGTGAAGATGGCATACTGTACATGTACCTTGTGCAGAAGACGCTGCAGAACTGAGTTATGTATCTGAACAGGCAGTCCAGGGACATTTGAAATCAGCACTTGCTTTTTTTGACTCCGACTCCCCTGCTAAGAGCTAAAGGGATATTCTGTTGTTTGACATGTTTCTGTCCACACACGACAGCGCTGTGCGTCAGTCAACAGTGCCCTGTGAGCGGGGTCACCACGCTACATCACCTCCCACTTATTTCCACTTCCATGGACATGCTCTGCAGTCGTCTTTCAATGTGCTTCGCTGGACGGACACAATGACCTGCAGTGGACAAACTGATGTTTGATCCTTTAATCTTAATGCAAAGAGGAATTTATCAGACTTCAGTGTACATATCTATAGGCAGTGAATCATGATAAACACTTTCCTTTGGGGTTTATTCTGTTTATGTTGCCAAGTTTAAATGTATTGCGACTGATTTGGTATTTGTCATATTTGCAGTGATTATCATTTGTTATTCAATGTTGAATAACAAATTAATCCAATAGATGGACTCTGCGCAACCTACTGCATCCAGAAATTGCACTGTTAAGTAAGAAAATAAACAAATCTCAGCACCTGTCCTCATACTGGACGGCAGTGGTCCCCACATGGCTTCTTAGTCAGAATGGTTTGAAGTCTGATTGGAGCCTCTTCAATATTTTAGTTAATGAAACCAGAAAATAAACATGTTCCTTCTTTTAACAATTTTTAGGTCATTTTATGTTTTTATGTTGTTTTAAATGTATCTATTTTTTATCTTTTACAGCATTTTTAAATGTTAACCATATATGTCATTTTTTGTCATACAGTTCCTATTAATCTTATTCTTCTTTTCCTTTCGGCTGTTCCCTTCAGGGGTCGCCACAGCGAATCATCTGCCTCCATCTCACCCTATCCTCTGTATCTTCATACACTACCTTCATGTCCTCCTTCACCACATCCATAAATGTCCTCTTTGGTCTTCCTCTAGGCCTTCTGCCTGCTAACAGTGCCTATTAATATCTTTCTCATTATTTAGATCACTTGTTACAATCATCTTTTTTGTGTTTAGAAACAAAAACTGCCCAAAAATTAAGCATTAAACTACTTAAATTATGCTTTGACATTTATCCTGATATTTATTTACTGTATGTATCAAATGACATGATCATGTTTAGTATGATAACACTTAGACTGTATTGCCCAGCTTTACTTTCAGCACTGTGTTAATTGGGGAAAGCAATATACTATATGCAACATGAGGCAATAAATTTAGAAATATAAAAACTGACTGTGAAAAAAGTGAAGGAAGAAAGCAAAGAAAGCCTAGTAGAGATGGACACAGTGTGCAAAAGAGCTTATGCATAGAATATTAGATGCATTAGCTCCAAATATTAAGGAAAAATCATTTGTTACCGACATGGACATGAGGTTCAGTAGGTTCACTGCACAAGAGTAGAAGTTAAATGAAAAATCCGATCAGAATTGACAGCTGTTAAAGAGAAATTTCCCCCACAGACTTCCAGTTCTACTTCATACTAGAGTCATGCAGAAAGCAATATTTCTTTTTTTATTGTGAGCTATAAAATCTTTGTAAGTGAGAGTGCATCAGTGTGGATATGTGTGTGTAACAGCATCTGTGTTTTCCCCTCTGTCATTTGCATTAGCGGGAGTTAAATGGAACTGTTGCTGCTGAGCCAGATCCCTGGACGGGCCTGAGGAAAGCCCTCTGTCGGCTACTGGACGAACCTGGATGCAATTAAACTCCAATATGAGAGAGACACTGAGGCGGCCATGTCAGAGCTGCCTGGTATAAGTGGCTGCGGCGGTGGTAGCCAGATGTGATACTGCTCGAGCGGCTCGAGTGCTGGTATAAACCACTCATCTATTAATGGGGGGTGAATGCCACAGCTTCAGGGTGTTCTGGTGCTACAAGAAATCACAGAGACCACATGAGCCCCTCAAGGTAATCTGGTGGGTTCAACACACCAAAATACAAAGTGCTTAAACACATAGATCAGGCTATATTAGGTCCAAATATAGTGTACCTGGACAAGAAATAGTGGTGCATGTTTAAAACCTCTGTAAATACTAGACCTGGACATTAAACCACACTATGTTTTGGTACAAGGCCTGAACATACATCTACATATAACTTTAAAATTGAAAAGTAAAAGTACTGTTTTTACCTTGGCAATCTTGTGATATACCAAGCCACAACTGTGGTTGATGAGCAATCACAGACTATGTGATTTGTCCAACCAACTGAAACCAATGGAATGCATCAAACTCTTGCAATGACTCTCAGGAAAGAATCCATGTTTAAAGGGTAAATAAACATGGACAACAAACGGCTCATTGTTGCTGTTGTTTGTGCATATATCTCATCTGAGAAATCCACCAAAAAAAATCAGGTATGGCCATTCACTACCGTTTGATATTTCCGGTACTTCCTGTTGTCTTTGTTTTCTGACACTATTTCCTGTGTCCCTTTTACTCTTTTTCATAGGCAAGACATGCTTGCAGCTGGGTTGGTAATCAGTACACATATCGTCCAGAGTGAGCTCAAAAAAATTCAAACATGTATGATTTACTCTGAGATCTGGTCAGTTCTGTTCCCCTCACATGCTTGAGGATTTGTGAGCCAACTAGCCATGCAGACTTTCCCCAAATAGTGCTGGCTGGTGTAGACTCTGCCCAACTGCAAAACATGGAATTGGGCCAAAAATCTTATAGTGTGTCCCCAGCTTAAGTCTTCTTTTTGGAGTCAGGAAGAACCCAAAGCATCACTGCAACTGCAGTGACAGGCAAATATAATAATAATAATAATAAAAGATAGGATTTAAAGAAACATGGCTGCCAAGGTGAGTGAAGTGTCTTACCCAAAGGCACAACGACTGGTATGAAGCAGGGTTCAAACCTCCAACTCACTGGTTATTGGACAACCTGCTCTACCTCCTGAGCCACTGCCATCCTAATCCCAAGATATATACCAACAGCTGCATTTGAAAGGTATGACATATGAAATGTGTGTCAGACTCAGAGAAAAAAAACACATCACTCCAGTAACCTACAAGATGCACAAATCAAAATGATCAGTAATCTGGACATCACATTTTCAATACTGTCCATAATAATTACCCCTGCCAAGCAGGTTACGTATTCACGTTGTGTTGTTTGTTATCAGGATTACGCAACAACCGCTGGGTGCATTTTGATAAAATTTTCACCAGGGCCAAGGATGAAACCATTAGATACTTGAGGTGATCTGGATCAGGATGCAGATTCTATCAATTTTTCACTTTCTTTAACATTGTAATTTTTCACATTTTTCCAAATATTATCATAAAAATATTGCGCCAATCACCTCCAATATCTAATGGGTTCATTGTTGGCCAAAAGAATACCTGTGGTGAGAGTTTCATAAAAATCTGTCCAGTAGTATTTGCATAATCCTGCTAACAGCCAGACAAAAAAAATAGCATGAATAAATAATCTCACTGGATGGTCAAAAAAACAGTCTGGGCAAACAACAGCCTCGGAGGATGCATGCACTCCTTGAGTGCCCTCTAGTTGCAAAATGACTTTTTCATCAAATTGTACATTTTTTTCATCATAACACAATATATAATGCAGCTCTACCTAAAAGTACAAAAAAATGATCATATATTTAGAGCAGCAACAACAGATTATCTTCAGTTTTAATAGGACTTTTTTTAATTAACTCGTCAATCATTTGCACTACAAAACATCCATCCATCTTAATCCTCGTGAGGGTCGGGGGGGGGGGGGGCTGCAGCCT
>JAQQAE010002636.1:0-21847 GCA_029823295.1 Pseudamia nigra | reverse complement strand
TGTTTAAATAAGAGAGAAATGTGAGAAAATGTTAATGCCTGTCTGAGAATAGTGTATAAAGTGTGTGGTGAGGGGTTCAACAGCCTTAAAACAAATACAGTGGTGCCCTGGCTAATGAATTTAATCCGTTCCGGCATCACGTTCATTAGGCAAATCATGCATTAGCGAGTTTTTCCATAGGAATCTACTTCGCTAATTTCGCCTATCGCAGGTTATTTTTAGAATGTAACCCCCGCAATAAATGAGGGACCACTGTAGTCACCTTAAAAATTCTGAATTATAACAACAAACAACCCTTGCGTGGGTTGGCCGATTCATCGGAAGGATGCACACGGACCGCCGGACATACAGACTCTGTGGGTGTGCTTGCCACAGAGATCCAGACCCAGACGTGTGCTGGTGAGTTTTGCAAACACACACCTTTATCTTCCGATAGGATAGGGCAAAAACACATCAGCCAGGGCTATTGTGTAACATAACTCAAGCTCTGTACAAACATGTACGTAGGGTCCGGGGAGGATTAGATTACGGGGAGTGGCCCTGGGAGCTTAGAGAATTGACTCACCTAGGCTAGCCGGGCCTCCTCGTAACAGTTACAGTGATATACACTTATTTGCCTTTTAAAATTTGAATTTTGTATTGAAGTATCTCTTCCTCACATATAAATATAGTTTTTTTCTTTGCATGCTAAAATGGCCATCTTGACATACATATTAAAAAAAATCTGGGGTAGCCCCAAACTTTTGACTGGGTGTGTATATCATGTCATTTTGAGATTTACAGTATGGATTTAAATATTTTTCATTTTGCACTAGTATTGAACTTTTTTCCATCATTCATCTTACTGCATGTCCCTCTGTAAGTGTGTGCTAGTGGATGTAGCTTGGTTTTCTATTTTCCTTTTGTTTTGTTTTTCCTTTTGGCTTTTTTTTCCCTGCATCACTACTTTCTCCTGTAATGTGTTCTATTAGTCAGTCAACCACTGAGCCTCTCTCTCACTCAAGTCTCTCTAGCCTCTTGGTGCTTGCTAATAGACCAAGACAGGTGAGAGTTATGTTGCAAGACTTTAAAGGTCCCACTTAACACTTAAATGTATATCTGTACCATTAATATGTGTCTGTATGTGTGTCTATAACAACTTGTATAAGGCTGTCGACAAGTGTGTTGATTTGATTTTCCCTTGAGACCCTCTTTCTAACTCTGCCACACATGCTCAGATTTTATTAAAGTGTTGTACCCACCCACTTTGAAACAAACCCATGTTATGACTTACAGATAGTCACTTGTGAAGAGGATTACATAACGCAAATAACACAGGAAATTTTCCTGGACCAGAAAACTATTTGACCAGTACCACTGTTTTCGGTAAATACTGACTCCTGACAGTTATGGTGTTAAAGTCTGTTATTCCACCTTTTTTCTGTAAGTGCTACTGTCCTATGTCCTATCCTTCACAGATTCAGCTCACCAGATGTGTGAAGTCAGAAGGTGCAACACTGACAGGTAAAAGTCCCAGAAAACAACC
Source organism: Pseudamia nigra (assembly GCA_029823295.1). Classification (NCBI taxonomy): domain Eukaryota; kingdom Metazoa; phylum Chordata; class Actinopteri; order Kurtiformes; family Apogonidae; genus Pseudamia; species Pseudamia nigra. The sequence goes on along the minus strand of JAQQAE010002636.1, from coordinate 20,322 downwards.
ACTTTATGGCATTGTCCTTGGGAATAATATTTTCAATGTACAGATATAAAAACTATGATTAAAGGATGCGGGCAGTGCCTTAGTGGCAGGAGAGCTTTCTCTTTCTCGTTGGAATATATTGCTACTGTCAGTAGTGTTCTCTCTTCACATGGGGACAGAGGGTAAAGCTTCTATTCTCAGTCAAGTCTCTAATAACCAGGGGCGACACGTACAAATAAGCGACAATTTTCAGGTACAAGCTGGTAAAACTAATGTCTGGTAAAGTGCTGCCAGTTAATAATAATGTTCACCTGTACTGCTTTTTTTAAAGGGCCCCTAGTGTAATCAATGCATTTTGTTTTTCATTTTTTTTAATTTGCAAACAAAACAGAATTATTTTAGGAAAAGAAGAATAACCATATAATTAACCCTCAGCAGAACTGGCCTTTTTATTTAGGCAAAGCACAAATGACCACTCTTTCAATGGGTAATGGTCTAAGTGTATGAACAGAAGTTAAAACTGAATGTTTGTCCAATATTTACTTCAGAAAGGATATGAGGCATCACATGTAAAAGCAATATGCCAAAAAAAAAAAAAAAAACTGAGTTTAGATCTGGGAAGAAAGATTGATGATGGACATGAAGCAGGAGAAGGACATACAAAGTTATCAAAGCATTTCCATTTGAGAAACTGGATGTAAAATAAAAGCAACAGAATAAACAAGACTTGTGGCTGGTGACATCAAAAGTTAAATCTAATTTAACTGCCAACATTCCTGACTGAAAAGTGACAAAAAAGCACATTATTTTGTGTTTATAGTCACCTTACGGCAGAATCTGATCTGCCCTTAGCCAAGAGAGTTTTCTGACAAAAGCTATGCATTGAAGTCAGTGTGTGGCAGAGTTACCCACACTACCAGTCAAATGTTTGGACACAGCTTCTCCAGTGTTTTTTCTTTGTTTTTACTATTTTCAATATTGTACACTACTATTGACTACATCCAAACTGTGAAAAAACATGTATGGAATTATGTAGTGAACAAAAAATCAACCTAGAACAGTCTTTATATGTTAGATTGTCCAAGGCAGTGTCACAGGAAAGGAAAACCAACAGCTACAGTACCTCTGCTGCCGAGGATAAGTTTAAAAGAATTAGGGTGGCTAAGGCTCACTAGGTAGAGTGGGTCACTTATGAATCAGACGGTTGGTGGTTCAATCCTTGGCACAAGCAGCACTGAACTCCAAGTTGTTCCCAGTGAGTGTCACTGGTGTGTGGATGTGTTTGTGAATGAGAGAACAGAAACGCAGTGTAGAGTACAGTGTATAGTACAATAGGGGCTATGTAAGTACAAGACCATTGATCAATGACCAGCCTCAGAAACCAGTCCTCATGAGAGCCAGTTTCACCATTGATGGTTTTGGTGACATATTCAGACTTCTTGAGATTCTGAGTTCTTTCGGATTGACTGATTTTCATTTTTCAAAGTCATGATAGACTGTATTTTCTCTCTACTTAACTGGATGTTTCTTGCCATAATATGAATTTGTATAGTAGTTGTAGTATCACTGATACTAGGTCTATTAACTCTATATCCACCCTTCGTCTGCATATGACAACTGATGATCAAAAGCACATCAACAAGACTCTCAACAAGGCTCAAATGTGATGTGAAAGCTGCTCTGGGTCACTACTTTATGAATCTCATAATAATAAAAATGCCAATAGTGTGCAAAGCTGTCATCAAAGCTAAACCTAGCTGCTTTGGACAATCTAAAAAAAAAAAATCCTGGGTTGTTTTGTTTACAACCCAATTCCGTACACATTCTTTCACAGTTTGGATGTCTTCAGTATTAATGTACAATGTTACAAATAAAAAAAAGAAAGAAAGATCATTGACTGGTAATGTATATGCATGTTTTAAAATGACACTGCCTGACTGGAATGGAGGCTCTTGTAGAAGACGAAGACCACAACCTCCACATCCTTTTAGAGAAATCCAGACTTCTGTGTCACCCAATGCCAAAAATGAGAGCTATTTGAACAAGCAAGACCCGCCGTCAAAATCCCAGCGCAAATTCAAACACACAGACACTTTTCACAAATAGAGCTATCTGCATCCCACTTGGCCAAAAAAAGGGGGGAGGAAAATTTCTACCCTCGCACCTGGTAATCATTACAGAAATGAGAGACAGAAGAGGTTAAAATGCTGCGAAGGGGGGAAAAGAAAAGAAATTCACACTTCTGCGCTGGGACTTGCTAATGTCTCTGACCCCACCACGCATAAACAGTTTAATTAACATGTATACATAACTTTCACTTTAACTGCTCATGGCATGTCAAATCAAAGTGTCTGTCAGAGATGTGAAACGGGGAGTTGATACTTTGCAGGTTCTCGGTTCAATTCCAGCTCTGTGTAACTTATCCAGCTGGCCAGAGAAGCTGGCAAGAAGACATTAAGGCCGACAGGCAGGCAGGTAGACGGGCAGCCTGCCACTCCGTCAGTCTGAGGAGGTAAACACTTCCCAATAAAAGCTTTAGCACCCATATGAGCTTTTCTCAAGCAAAAGAGTCAAACAAAAAGGCATGAAGAAATTAGGGCGTGATATATCTTTTTATAATGCCAAACACATTCTAAAAATCTACTCTGAAACTGAACTTACACCTGACCACAGCAACCTTGAAATAAGAACCTGCTCTCTGTTTTTCCTTTATGATAAATGAAAAACCAGGTGATTCATGTAGATATGAAAGGCATGTGCATAACAATCCCGGTAGCTGTAATTACATTTTTCTTGATAAACCACAGTAAAAAGACATCTCCTCACATCCTTGAAGCGACTGCTGGTTATTATTTGTGCAGAGCAAAGAACAGTGAACCATCTAATGGTGCAGTCAGTGTCGTGTTTTATCAAGGGTTAAAAGGTGTTCAGCAGCTTCTCATTGAAAAATTTAACTGGTAAAATGCTGTCATTGGCTATTGAGAGTCCCATTGTCCTTCAAAATGTAGAGTCGAGACCCAAAATAGGTTGTACAGCCTTTTTACTGGGCTACCTACAGGCGATTCTGGCATCAGAACTTTTTGCAATCAGTACTATTGATAAATTATTTGTTAATTTACTAAATTGAACCCATATAGAGCCTCTCAAGTCTCACAAGGCAATACACAATGACATGCAAATGTGTTGGCACCACTGGTCAAAGTTTCTGTTAATGCTAGGCAAGTGGAAGAGAAGTGAAGTTATCCCCAAAATCCATAAACTTAAAAAAACAATCTTTTGCAATATTTTAAGCAATGTCAGTGTATTGTTTTTGTTTTCTAAAATTTTAGACTGAAGGTCAAGATAAGGTCTGGAAAACCAAGAAAAATATCAGCGAGGACTGCTCGTAGGATTGCTAGAAAAGCAAGTCAAAACCCCCGTTTGACTACAAAATTCCTCCAGGAAGATTTTGCAGATGATGGAGTTGTGGTAAACTGCTCAACTGTTCAGCGACACCTGCACAAATATGGCCGTCACAGAAGAGTCATCAGAAGAAACTTCTGCTGCCTCCTAACCATAAAATTTAGTGTCTGAATTCTGAATAAAACACTGATATTGCTTAAAATACTGCAAAACCGTGTTTCATCTTTAACTTCATGCCTTTTGGAGATCATTTCATCTTCCACTTGTTTACCTGTTCACTGTGACCAGGGGTGCCCAAACTTTTGTATGTCATTGTAGCTAACGCAAACAAGATAATTGCATGTATGTGTCACAAGATTAAAATTTAGCATTTGAGAGAAGCATTTTCTTGATCATTTTGTTCATATATGTTCATTTTTAGGGCGCTATTTTGTCTCATCTGTTCAATTTGAATGATTTTGTTGCTCATTTCATTCATTTTTGTTTATTTTCTCTAAAAGAAAAAAAAAGTGCAGTTATGTTCGTTTTGTTCCTTTGTTCTTGACCATTGGTCAGTAATGCTCTATAGTGCAGTTTTTGAAAATTGTGTTGCTAATTTCATGATCGTTTTTATTCATTTTCTTAATTATTTTGTTTATTTTGGTTGGACTTGATTAGCTCATTTCCTTTTGATTTTGTGGGTTGTTTTCCTAAAGCTCCTGGGGCAACTTCTGAAGATTTAAATCAAAACAAATCTCACTAAACATTGTTAACACACATGGGCATCATGAAGAGAATGTAGAAGACAAACACTAGGCTACAGTGCTGTCAAAAGACAGTGTTTAAAAAAACTGAAAACCATATTGGAGCCCTATTCAGAACTTTTTTTTTTGGGGAGCGGGGGGCGGGGGGGTAGACAGATTCTACCTAGGGTGAATACGGTTTGTCCTACAGATCTGGTCTCCATTTATCTCCTTTCTAAACAACAATTGATGCAAACCTGTAATGGAATAACAGACAGCCAGATGTTCTCTACTGAATTTAGTCTTGCTTTATTTAATTCCTCTCATCCTACTCTCTTTTCTTCTGTTTTCTCTTCTCTCATTTGTTCTTATGTTATGCTGATAAATTTTAGTTTTGTATTGTAAATGTATATTGAAACTGTAAGCAATCTCACTCTATAACACTGAGAACACTGCAAAAATTCACCCATAAGAAAATATATTTAAAAACAATGTAGGCCTAGTGTTGTTGGGTGTAAATCACATTATGGGGGAAAATGAGCTGCTTGGTGGAGGTCTGTGTTCTTTGAGTGCTTTCTAGATTGTGTTTATTTTCTTAATTGTTCTGTTATCTCTATTTTTGTTTCATTTAATTTTCTAAAATTAAACACATTAAATTATTCTATTCATTTTGTTCTATTATTTCATTCATTCTGTGTTAATGTTGTGATTATTATGTCCATCTTTTACTTTTTTTTATTCATGGTTTTTTCATTTTTTTCTTTATTCTTCTGTCCATTTTCTTAATTGTCTTCTTTATTTTTATGTATTTTGTTAATTATTCTGTTATTTTTTTCAATTCTAGTTTATTTTCTTGAATATTCTGGTCATTTTACTATATTTACATTTTTGTTCATTTTATTTATTATTCTGTCCATTTTTTGTTTATTGTCCTGACTGTGCCATCCATTTCATTTTTTAATCATTTTGTTTATTTTTCAGTTTCCTTGATTCCTCTATACACTCTTCTGATTGTTTTGTTCACATTCTTGGATATCTTGATTATTTTTGTTTAGTTCATTTTCATAATTATTATGTTTCCTTATATCTTCGGTTTAATTTATGTCAATTTCTTGATTGTTGTGGTCATTTTTGTGGATTCATTTTTGTTCCATTTGTGTATCATTTTGTCCATTTTTGCTGATTTTCTTACTTATTTTCTTCAATTTGTTCATTTTCTTGATTGTGTTGTTCCATTTTGTTCATTAGGTTGATTCTTCCTGTTAACTCTTCACATTTTCTGGGATTCACACTATTAAATCATAATAAAGAAAATAAAGTCAGTTTGAGTGTGTTACTGTCTTTTACAATTAAACAGTAACATACATAAAATTGTTGCTCAAATTTTAAGGCTAAAAAGTTTGGGAAACACTGGCTTGTATATTCTGAAAGTTACATATGTACTAAATTAAAATAGGATATACAAACTGAATTTGCTGTACGTAGTTGTATGTTGTGTATTTTACAGAACTTCATACAATACATAAGCAAGATGCTGCTGAAATCACGACCCACTGTGGTTCTCCCCCCAGTGACACATTACATTATGCACTCTGTATGTACTGTGTGGGTATAAGGGTGGGGTTGGAGTTAAGTTTTCATCCTGTTTCCATTTTGTTGTACATTACAGGAGAAAGTGGATCATTCATTCTTTAGGAAGAGCTGTTATGACTCTCCCATTCACTTCCCCACAAACACACACACACAATCACACAAATCCAGTCAGTTGGGCTGTCACTTTGAGGAGGGGACCCCCAAGCCTGCCAGTCTCTACAGGGTGTAAAGAAAAAGTTACACACACACACAAACATACAAACAGGCTCACGGTGAGGCCAGCCGGCAGCAATGCCGGAGCCGATACGTGATGGCTCAGGAGAGGAGGGAGAGTTATTAGCTTAGCCCTGAACCACCTACTTAATATAGGGGCCGGCGGTGATCGCTAACAGAGCCTGGCAGAGGTGACAGCTTTTGGCCCTGCTTGAGGAAATCCAATTGAAAAGCAGCCAAGAGGAACAACAAGCCCGAAACAGATGTTGCTCGCTACCACCAGCGCAACTTGGGTACACACAACCCAGCAGCAACAAACCACGATGGCAAATCTGACACACACAGCGGACACGGAGTCAAGCACACACATATACACACATAAACTGTGGAGCCACATATGAACTGCATTATAAAGGAAAGAAAAAAAACAGATGAAATGTCTATCAACACATACAATGCTAAATCCATGTTAAAACAGTTGATAACACTCTCTGTGCTGCATGGGCACTTCGATTTTCACTCTGACCTTTGTAAAAGAAAAAGGTCCAATTTTCAGCTGATACAAATAATGATGTTAAACTAGAGAGGCACTCAGTAAAGTGCTTACCTCCACCAAGGCCACACAGTCATGTGATTCAAACGAGCTATCTTGCAATGTTATGGAAAAAACAATTCTAAACTCCTGCTCTTTTTTTAAAGGATCTGCTGCCAGTATGGTGTTCTTAAAGTACTTCTACGGCAAGTTTCAAGCCAACCAACAAATCACAACATGCTGGTGATTACTGATTGATTACTGAATTTTCCTAGAGTGGGTTATTCATTTCAATTCAATTCCATAATATGAGGTTACATTTTTGTTTGGTTTGTCATTTTGTCCAGTTTCTTGATCACTTTGTGCAGTTTGTTTATTATTTTGTTAGCTTTCATTGATGTTCTTGAATTTTAAAAATATTTTTTGTTTATTTTCTTAGTTCTTCTGAACATTTTCTTGATCATCTTTCTCATTTATGTTTATTTTCTTAATCATTCTCTTTAATTTTAGTTAATTTTCTTGATTACTCTGGTCTTTTTTTGAAAAAAAAATCCATTTTGCTTAATATAGTGTTGTTTTTTGTCATTTTTTTGGATTATTCTATTCATTTTTACTCATTACCTCATTCATTTTATGCTAATTCCGTGATTGTTATATTCATCTTTTATATTTTTATTCATTTTTTTCACTTTTTTTGATTACCTTTTATCATTTTTGCTTATTTTCTAAATTATTCTGTTGTATTTTCTGTTTTCTGCGATTCAATTCAGTTCCATTATACTACATTACATTACCTCCTTCACTAAAGTAATTCAACATTTTTAGAGACATCAATGTGGGTTTGGCAATCTGGCAATCTTTTGGTCACATTACGGTTAAATTAAACCAACCAGCATTATATTAGATAATTCTCTTCAAAAAGGAATGTCTCACATCGTAACATGAGCTCATGGTCATTCTGTCATCACCTGCGCTTTGATCTTTACCAACACTAGATACTTTACATAATAGTCAGTACAAATCAGTCTAAAATGACAGTGAAAGTTGTTTCTCACTGAACTCCAACAGATGTTTATCAGCATAATTAGTTTTACCCAGGGTTCATTCTGCACAATATCAGCATGACTATGTCCAAATCTGGCAGACAGCGATTCAGTGTGTTATCTTGTATCATCACACAATGACTGCTATGACACCTGGGGCAACTCACAATGACTTGCATGTGCACAATATTCGGGTTGTTCCCCTTATTTTGAACTGACAAAATTCCACATACACTGTTTACATAACAAATAAAAGAGATTCTTTCATTAATATATTTACATAGAGCTGTTCATACCCTTATAATAAACTGTTTTTTCCAAAGTTTTTGATTGTTGACAGCCTGTCTGTTTCATTCCTTTTGTTGTAACATAGTGCTGAAAAAGTCAAGTTTGAGATGTTTGTTCGTATCTAAAACTATGATGATATCCTCAATGTGGGCCAGTTTTCCCTCCGTGCATCCATCTGTACCAGAAAGGATCTTTATCTCTACCACAGCTGACTTCAATTGATTGAGGCTCATTTTCTGAATATGCTGTACACGTGGACAAATAACCAGAATAATACCAGCATATCCCACATGACTTAGTCCAGGGGTCGGCAACCTGTGGCTCCAGGGGGGCACATGTGGCTCTTTAGCCCCTATCCATACATAGCTCCTGTGGCTTTGTCCGCTGATGGGAGTAACATATTATAATAAATCAAAATAAGCAAAATAAGCACAAAACCAACAAAAAAAGAAAAAGGAACACCAAAATGAACAAACATTTTTACCAAAAAAGAACTGATGCAAAAAAAATCAGCAAAATGAACAGAATTTTAAAAATAAAGAATGAGATTAAACAATATGAAACATACAATGATAAAAAAAAATTAACACAAATAAACTTTTACAAGATTATCACACACCTGAATAAAATAATCAGGAGAATGAACAAAAATCACAAAATGACAAAAAACAGAAAATGAACAAAAACACAATGGATAAAAAAATAACAAAATGTTTGAAGAAATTAACCAAAGACAAGACAATGAACAAAAATAGATAAAAATAATGAGCAAAATGAGTCACAGTGATGTACTGAAATTCACAAAAATATTTTTAGAAATCAACAACTTGAACAAAATGTGAACCAAATAATCTGCTAAATGAACAAAAATTAATCAACAAAATTAAAAAATGTATTTTTAAAAAGTTGACAAAAATGAATAAAGCAATTAACAAGATGAACAAAAATCAAGAAAAATAATAAATTGTTGTTAACATGTTTGCATTGAAAACATGTCGAAATAAGGGGGTGAGTTCTTTAGTGGCTCTAGGAACTTATTTTCTGCTTTTTCTGTTGATAAATGGCTCTTATTGATTGGAAAGGTTGCCGACCCCTGTCTTAGTAAGAAAACGCTCCATTCAGAAAAAGACCCAATTCTGAATATTCAACAAGGTATTTACTGTAAACATGACACCTGTCAAATTCAGAATATTGCCATGTTCGGAGTAACAGGGGAATACTGGTGCACATAGTCACCGTTCTGAAAAACTGGCATGCTTTATTTGAGGAAATGAAAACCTGTAATGTCCTATTGGTCTGACTCAAGAAGAGGTCTGGGGTGACTTTTTTCTTTTCTTAGATAAGACAGCCCATATCAAACATAGCTCTTTATGACTACAATCATCTATTCTGCAACAGTGATGATTGAAAAGTGTAGTTTGAAACAAGAATAAGGCTCCTGCCAATTCTGCACCAATACTGTGGAGAGAAATGATATGATAAACCAAAATGTAAAAAACATAATTTTAAAAGAGATTCACACTATGGAGTATGTTCAAAGTAAAACTTACACACCTACACAGAGGCTCACTTCAGTCATTCATCCACATAAACATACACACACACAAAGTACATGGGGCATTTCCCTCTAGTTTAAACATGATTTAAGGAACTATAAACTCTATCAAGTCAAGGTCAGTGAAAGATTTTTTTTTTCATGGTGGAGCACAAAACACCTTAGCAGCCAAACCCAAAATGGAATTAAGGGGAGGAAATCATGGAAGAGTTTGGAAGGTCTGTTAAAAACATCTACTGTATATTGAGCTGAAGCCAGAACAAAACCTTTTACCCCTGAGAATGTACCCACCCACCCATCCATCCATCCATCCATCCATCCCCCCTTTCTTCTTAACATCATGAAAACACCACACACAGGGCCTCAAATCATTACAGCCTCTAGCTCCAATATTAATTGAGTTTGGCAAGACTGACCATGCCTCAGTCATAATAGCATTCTTTTTTTTTCCTGGTACAGCTACTGCAAAAGAGCAAGAAAGGGATGAGGGAAATGGAAGAGACAGCTAGAGAGAAAGAAAGAGAGAGAGAAAGAGAGAGGTGGGTGGAGGGAATGGGCTAAAATCAATTGTGACATATCTTTATTGCCAGTCGATGACAAATGACGGCACATTTGCCATTGCTCTGGCATTGTGTCAGTGTGTCATATCGATTTTACATCAGACGGACAAATGTTATTGATGAAGTAACAGATGTAACAGATGAGCACTCTATTTTACTTGTTTTAACGTTTAAATAAACCCGAATGATGGAGGATGAGGGACTCGCCGCCTTCAGTATCGGTTGTTTCCATTTGCTAATACATGGGATAGAAGGAATGTTTAAACTTAAATAGAACAGAATTTCGTGGCATTTACGCAAACGGTCTGAAGACCAGTGGGAACGGCTCAACACCCTGAAATTGATCACACGGCACATGTGGTAAAGCAGCAGCGGGGTGGGGGTGCTGGTTAAAAAGAACACAAGAGAGAGAACGAGAGAGTGAACTGTAAACAAACTAGCTTTTAAACAAGACAATTTAGCGTTGCGTGTCTTAGGCGCCAAGCAAAACATCGGCATGGAAAACTGATACAAACTTTTAACACATGGGTCAAAGCAGAGTCTTTGAACTGGTGAGGGAAAGCACGCTGCCAGTGGAGAGAGCTGTTTAATTAAAAATACTTAGGTATCCAACAGGACTTTCTGGGGCGCCCCTTGTCAAATTGTATGTGATCCTGCTGTCAATCTCCTAGGGTATTTTCTAATTGCATAGTTTTCCACTGACAGAAAGGAAAAAATGTTGGAAGAGAGCTAGTCCTGGAAAGCAGCAGCTGGGGAATGGGTTTGGTTTATAAAAGCTGTGCACATGAATGTGAACATATGCTGATATACAACTACATATGAAGGCCTACTCTACTGCTCTCTATATGAATAGGGACATGCATGTGTAAGGGTACACATCTCTATGTGAATTTATGGATGTAATGGTATAAATCACTCATGAAACTGAGCTGAGGCTAGTCCCGATTCAAGTTGAGCATATTTTAGCACTGGAACAACCAGCAGGTTAAATTTAACTGAGAATTCTTAAAGTAAAAGCATGTAACATTTTTTACATCCATTAGAAATCCTTTTAAATCCTCACTTCTGTCCCTCTGTCAGCGTACATTGGTGGATTTAGGTGCACTGATCATCCCCTCTGCCTGGATTTTCTATTTTTGTCTTGTTCCGGTCTGATTTTTCTTTGTCTCTGCAGAGAACAGTGTGTTTACATCTCCAGCCAATCGCAGCATGGTATAGCATTTCAGGGCACAAGCTACTATGACTCATATTTACAACACAAACACAGTGTGCATTTTCAGTTTCCACGTGGAATCTTGCTGTGGGTGAGATTATTTGTGCGACAGAGTGCATCTACTGTCACTGTCACTGATACAGTATGTACAGTTATCGATAGTCATAGCCAAAGATTTTCACAAGGAAACAATTTTTTGTTTTGTATGAATGTAGTTTTACATTTGCCAATAAAGTCAATGAAACTTTACAAAAAAATGTAAATTGCTTTTCAATGCACAAAAAATATGGGGGGAAAACTGAAGCAGCAAAATAGGCAAAAATTGTGCTGCTAGCAAAACTTTTGGACATGACTGTAAACACCTAGCATTCTAACAGAACACTTTAATAATTATAAACACAAAGAGCAAACACAGCTGTCTTTGATTACCTAGAGGCTAGAAAAGCCTGGAGGCTAGAGAAGGAAGCCTGTGACCAGAGGGCCACCAGTTCAAAACCTTTCACCAGCAGGAGATCTGGGTGGGGAAGGTGAACACGTCCCCACCTTCATCATCATCACCTTTGTTGGCCCTTGAGCAAGGCCCTTAACTCCCAAATGCTCCCCAGGCACTGCACAGGGGGTGCCCACTGCCCCCAAGGGATGGGTTAAATGCGGAGGAAACTTTTCATGTGTACACAATATATGTGCGTATATGTGACAAATAAAGGTCCTTAACTTAACTTACTTATTATGATGATAGGACATTTTTGTGGAAAAATGTGGGGAAATGATGCTTGGATAAATTTGACCCATTTGACTATTTTAAGTATACAGTGAATCCTGGCAGCTCTACTGTTAAGAACTGGTTTGCGTCACTGTAAATGTCTGGCTACAGCTTCATTATCCCTGTTGTGCTCACACCAATTTAAAAATAAAATTGGTAGACCACATTATCTTTTTTGCAAGTGGCTTGTGTGCCTGCATCAGCATCCAAACACTGCTGGTTTGACCCTTTTAAAAATATAAATCTTAAACTTTATTTTGTAAGAGTAATTCTATGCCCAGGAAAGGACGTAGCAGTTCTTGATTCTACACCAACTAAATGTTAGGGCTGATCTGGAACTACTTTCTATGGTCGAGAGAAAGTTCAGGGGTGGTTGAAATGCTCAAAATCAGTTCTTGAACTGCCTTGACTTGGCTGTATACTTCCAGCACTGAGAGGTCTGACCTTAAATCACATAAAGCAGTGAATTCTTGAAGAGATTAAAGGGGTTTGACATTTCACCCACACTGCAGATGAGGCACTGTTGTACTACGTAACAGAAAATAACACTCTAGATTCTAACCTTCATCATCGCCCAACACATCTACATATAGAATAAAGACATGGTTCCTCACTGAGTTCCTGCCAACAAATAGAGTGTTTTATGTATTTAATCTTGTAAAACTAAAAGGGAGACCACTGGTAAGAATTAAATTCCAATGTGAAAAAATGTTCTATCCTATTTTTCTACAAATATACACCTACTGGAAGAAATAAATGTGTGAAATCATTTCTTTTTATGTGTGGCATGTAGAAACCAATGGGATGTTTGCCCTTGGTTTACTCTTTGCATTGGTGAATAATGTGTTCAGTTATTCATATGCATACATTCATACGCATGAAAACAAATTTAAAATATCATGACAGATACATGTGCATACACAAATACACCTCTACACATACAATAGCGTTTGGACAGTACACCTACAGTAACATAGCGTTGTTGACTAGACTGTGTTGCAACGCCCTTGACTAACAATGACAAATGGATGCAATATGTAAAGTCTGAACAAGTTGCTCTTGGGTAGAAAACAGGAAAGAGATGGTTCCAGGTACCGTTATGGGACATCTTTGCTGTCGTCTTTGCCACCTGAGGTGAGCCGAGTTGAAGTTAATGGCATGTGGCAAAGTCTAGAAGTGTATAGGCAAGTGGATGTGATGTGTCTTTATTGCCATCAGTGCGTATGTGTGTGAGAGACAGAGAAAGGAAGAGAATTCTTCTTCGCTTATTTAGAGGTATATATTGTCGATCCATGTATCTTCTGCTGTGCTACTGTGTTGTATTTGTGACCTTGTATATGTACTATAACTGACTACAGATTCACTGACTGGATGTGAAGTAATACCACACTTTCAAAGGTTATGCACTGTAGCCGAATCCGTGGCAGTATTAGCTTTAAGGGAGTGTGTTACACAAGTATATAAATACACTACGGCATACCTGCAAATGGGAAACTGTTCAAAAAGATTAAAATTATATCTTACATTACAGCAATGACATTACAGCATTCAGCATTCACTGTCTATGCAGGATGAAATGCAAACATTTTTGTTTGAAAAACGTTTGATTTCACTCTAAAATTACAATCTGACTATAGTGAAGAACAAAATAAACTTATTGTATATTTACAAGGAGCTGGAGCTAAGAAGGCCTTACCATATGTTTGAATGTAATTTTGGGTCATACATGTGTTTCTGTGCCTGAATCTTTATACGCACATGGCTGCATGAGTCTGCTATTGTAAGTCTATGTTTTTGTGAATGTCCATGTGTGTGTATGAGCGTGTGCATGTGTGTACTTGCATGCTATAGCACCGCCATGGTGGCAGGGTGTATCCATCATGATAAACCGGCAGACTCGGCGACTGTCACATGCAATCACACTTCACTACGGTTCGCAGGGCTTCAAAGTGAAAATGAATGGTAGTTCATCGACATGAAGACTTCATATATCTTCGTTTTTTGGCTTTCTCTCTCTCCTTTATTTTTTGGAAGAGACTTGTCGTTTTTTCCTCTGCTTTTTATTGTGAGGATCACTTGTGTTTTTGTCACTGTCTGCATGGCAAGGCTCACACAGCACATTTTAAAAGAAGAAATTGTTCTTTTCCTATCACTTCACTCAAGATTCATTCAAATTTGGTACACTAACACTTTGTTTTGGCTTCATGTTTTGATTTTTAGAGTTTTTTAATATATAGTATTTCCAGTATTAGCTAAATTATGATCAGAGGAAGCACACAGTCTGTTTGTGACCAACATTACATCAATGTAGTAAAGGTGTCCTGTGTTTTACTTCTTAACTTTAACTTGTAGGAGTTTGACCACCATCAAATGGTGATCATAGCTAACCAGCAACTAGTCAGCAATCTTGTATTGATGGTGGCTATAACGTCTGCCAGGGGGTGGTGCTAGGCGACCTGCCAGGCCCAGATAATGGTCTGGGGGAGATGCCAGCCCTCTGTTGGTGGTCTTGAGGTTGCCGTTAGAACTCTTCTTGCTGGGATGTTGTCTTCCATGCCAGCTACATGTCCCAGTAGTCTTCTTCCTGTGAAGGTGACTGAGACTGGGGGTGACACCGCCTGCCCTGTGATACAGCTCCTCGTTGGACACAAAGTGAGGCCAACAGATGTAGAGGATGTAGTGGAGGCATGTTCTTTGGTAAGTGTCGAGGAGGTGGCTCCAGTCCAAAGAGGGTGAGCAGAGGACACAGGATTTCAGCATCCAAAACTTGCATGTGGGAAGAATTTTCGTGCTACATCAGACCTGCCGGAGGCAGCCAAAGGTGCTGCGGGTCAGCTGGAGGCGCCTATACATCTCAGAGTCTGATTTTTTTACCATAATCATACAAAACTTTTGTTACTTAACAGTTGCATTTCTTTTATATTTGACATCAAACCTTGGTGCAAAGGGCAAGTTATTCCTCTTTTTCAAAGATGATTTAGAATTTTCAAAGAGTATTTTGTCTTAACCTGGCACTTATTGAAAGCTTTTGCTAATTAAGTGCTACTTCTCAAAGTGTCAGTCAGGAGCTTGAAATTAGTGGAACCAAAAAAACTGTATGGTCAACAGGATTTGAAGTATTTTAACTACACTTAAAAGCTATGACTCACTGCCTTTGAATCCAAGCCCACTATTTACATACTTGCATTTTATTGCTGCTTCATTTTGTAGATTGAAGTCTCTTTGGAAACAATCAGACTCCTCTTCTGTTTTGCATGTGAGAGAAACTGACACAGAGATCACAAAGTGGAAGTGATGGCAGTTGAGTGGAATGACAGGAAAAACTTATTTACTACAAGAGACACTGATTAGAAGGTAGATAAGGGATACTGACATTAAGCTTTAATTATTTTCACACACACACAAACAAGAAACTTGTTAATGTCCAACAAGTGTAGTGACCTGATCATTTTCTGTCGTCTTATCATTCATTATTTCTGAAATAATGTCACAATTAAAAAAAAGCTTTCAAGATTGAAATAACGGCATGCTATTATGCTCTAATTGAACATGGCAAGTGATAAATGTGATAATCATCAAATTTGTAACCACTAGAATGTCAAATGAGCCATAATAATGCCATCAGTGTAGCTGCAGCAGCTCTCACGCTCTCTCTGTCTCTCTCTCTCTCTCTCGACGCGACGCTCGCCTTTAATCTAGTAATGACTCTGAAATGACACTGCTTGGAAAAGCAGAGTAGATGAGGCTATAGGTCTCGGTGCCTCCCTCCTGCTCTAAGGTCCGGGCCCTGCTCTCGCTCTCCAAGCTGTTTGATTGGCACATGCTTTCACTTAATGAGGGATAATTACTAAGGAAAACAAGTGGGAGACCACATCTGCTCAGTGTAAAAAGAAGTCCAGACCTGGTGCAATCTGTCAAACAGGGCTTTCAGGTTTTGTGTGTGAATGTTTTACCTACCTTCAATGGCCTCCTGGTCCAACACAAACCCTCCAGGACCCTCCCTCCCTGCACCCTCTCCCAATGAGAAACAGATTAATGGGAATCAGCATGTGGCTGTAAACACTGAAGTGAGAAGATTGTATATCTTTGTGTGTTGATGTGCATAGGAAATGAACCAGGGTAACAGTTTGGGGACAAGCCAGGGGCCACTGCAGGAAAAGCAAAAGGCCAGCGGGGACATCAACATCCCAATCAGTGTCCTGCTGCTACATATGTTGTTCTGCACCTCCTGTTGCTACTGTTTACTTTCACACAATGCTGCAGAGGTACTCAAATACATATGTAGTCACACTGGTCCCCAGACTCAGCGACACACTGCCTGTAAATCATGTCTGCATGAAATCTGCATTGTGCTAAATGGTCTCTTACTGACCTGTTGCTGTTTACAAGTGGACTCTTAACTGCATAGTAACACCATAACAGTTGAGGTCAAAATTATTAGCACCCTTATGAATTTTTTTTTTTAATGTTCTCAATTGCTGTTGAAAAGAGTGCCAGATTTTTTTAACAGAGCATTTCAAAGCATGCTAGTGTCATTTAGAAACAGTAAGTTATTTTTATGTGCAAACATAACAGAAATATTTTAGGAAAACAAAAACGACCTGGGTCAATATTACTAATCCCGAGATGAACTGACCTTTTTATTCAAGCGTAGCATGATCTGTGAACATAATGTAAACAAGAGCATTTTTCCAATATTCACTTCAAAAAGGATTTGAAGCATCAAAAACAAACGAATGAGTTTAGATGTGCGAGATATACAAAGTTATCACAGCATTTCCATGTATTCAGAACTGGAGTGATAAGCATGGGAAACATTTGGAAAAGAGTTACATTGTCATACTGTATAAGAGGGGCTAATAATTGTGACCCCAACTGTAAAAGAGTCCTGTTGTACATACTGAAAATAACAGACTTCCCTTAAATGAGATTAAGGGGTATTTCTGTATTTTACTTTTTCACTACTAGAATGAGGGATCAAATTTACCCACAACTGCTGTTCAATTGTTCATTACGCTGCTTAGTGAAAAATTGAAGCTTCCTAAAATTGGGATGATTTGCATTTACTACGATTAAATATAGTCCATATTAGGAATGTGTACAACTACTCAATCAGTCGATTAGTCAGAGTGGCGCACATAGTTATCTACTTTTTTTAAGCGTTGACTCTCACCGGAACATGTGGAGTGCTTGTTTTTCTTTATAACAATTAATGGACCTTGATGCAGATAAGTACAGTATGTTCAACAGAAAACAATTCTTTTTGCACTACAAAAATACTGTACATACTGTACGTACATGATTTATTTTTCAAACCTCAAATGAGTTTAGCACTTCATTTTAAATGTTAATTTTGGTATGTCAAGTGTGAGACTAAAATGTTATTTGATGTCCAACTATTCCTTGTTGGCCGGGCTTTAACTGATTACTGTATTGTGACTTGGGTGGAGGGCATGCTTTAATGATGATGTCACAATGACATTACAACTAATCAACTTAAACTGGCCTGATTAATCAACCTTAAAAATCAACAACCAGGGAAAATTACCCCTCTTGCAAAGTATTCTTTTTTGCTTTACTTATATTCAAACATTTTCTGTTTTTAAGCAACAAATTTGTATGTGATCTGCAAGATACTGTAGGTTGACAGTGACATTAAAGACCAAACCATTACATGTCTAATCCCAATATTCACTGATTTGTACTGATGCTCACATAAAGCAACTAATGTCCTTAAAGATCTGAATGATATGTGAAGTTATCATTACATTTTACAATAAAGGGACAGATATTTATGAAACAAACAAAAATACAGATATTTTATCCTGATATACATTTTCAGTGTCATTCTTGTAAAGCACCTAGTGTTTTTAAAGAATGAGACATTCCTTTGTGAAGAGAATTACTTTATACCATGGCATTTGACATTTTTATGACGACGTAAATTTGCCTTTCAAACATAAAAAAAAACCTTTCAGATAATGATGAGGAATGATCTGAATGTTTAGTTCTGATAACTGTTCTTTCATATACAAAAATGCTTAAATGTGATTATTTGTTATTAAGCTGTTTACTCCTTCAGAGCTATTCCAAATTACTGTTTCACCTGTTCATCAAGAACATCTGATAAGCCTTGTAATATTATGAAAGTGCAGTTAAAACATCTCAATCTCTTTGTTATGAACTGGACTGCACAGTTTTTAAAAAAAGTGGGTTCCCAACAAAAAAAAGGATAGGTCAGCTGCCGAATAAATGTGTATTCTACTTGCTATAGGAGACATATTATGAAAAATCTGGTTTTATGCTTTTTAACACAATAAAACCTATTCCTGGGCCCTAAAGTACTGTTGCCCTATCAAATTTTCCAGCTCAGGGACAAACACAGAGCCTTTCTGACCTGGTTCAGCTGAATCTACACGAACACCTGCAGATTACCTTCTCCTTCAGATATGATGTCACATCTCCTGTCAATCACCTCACCTTGAAGCCCAGGCCCTGCCCACTTAGACTCAAGTCAACTGTCGGCATGGTGCACTTCACACCAGTCCCTACTGGTGTCTTGTCTCATTTGCATAAGCCACACCCCGTGAACTCTTATTGGTCTGACCACACTATCACTCAGAAAAACAAATAGCCAATCAGAACGAGGGGGACGGAGGGACCAAAACAGGATTTTTTTCTACCAAAGTTCAGAGCGGCGAAGAGAGGGATTTTGAAGCTCAAAACTCCATTTATATCATCGTTAGGGCCCAGAAACCTTAAATATTGTGCCAGAAAATGCATGTTTTCTTTAAAATAACCTTTCAGTGAAATGATGTTTTGATTGTACTGAATGTTTGCATAATGCTGCTAAATTTTGTTTTCGTATTATAAAACTGCACGTGCTTATGTTTTCAATTACATAAAGCAAAATGATGAATACATCTGTTCAAATGGCTCTTGTACCTGTTCAAAAACATATTATAACCCCTGCAATATCATGAACATTGCAGTTAAAATGCTCATGAATACATTTATGCAGAAATTCGCTCTCATGAACTCATGTCAAAAGTCAAAAATGTATCAAAAATGTCAAAAAACATGTTATCACCCATTTAAGCACCTTTCTTATTTACTAAAATGATTCATAAAGACATCCAACACTGCATAACATATATTCTTTAACCCTGTTTCAACAAAAAGAAGCTTCACATGTAAATTCACAGCAGTATTTGACAACCCTTTAACCTTCTGACACCCTCAGCCCTTTCCCCACCTCCTCCACACACATCCCCGCCACCCACTGCAAAGAACAACAGAGATTTGCTTTCTTGCCCCGTGTTGACCCAGTTCTCCCTAATTACCTGCAAAGTATACATCAAAGTCTGCCAAATCTACAGATCTGCTGCAATCTGGCAGGGTAAGGAAAACCATAACCACAGCCCCCATCAGCTGACAGATACGTGTATGTGTGTGTGTGTGTGTGTGTCTGTGTGGAAATGTGAAGTGGTGTCAGCCAATACAAAAGGCAAGGTGGTGAACTTATAAATAGAATGGTCATTGTTTCGACATGGGTAATTTTGGGTGTCGGACTTTTTCCTGACAATGTTGCCTGTGTGGTTTGGAGTGAGAGGGAGGAGGGGATGTAGAAGGATGAGGTCATGAAGTTAGCTATTGGGATGGCACGCCTGTTGACAAGCAGATGCACATACCAAAACATTAACAAACACACATAATGAACCAAACTGATACTCAAGAAAGCTGTCTGAACACTCCTTTGGTTATTTTCTGGCTCTTTTCTACGACAGGTATAGCAGGGCAGGAGCAAAGGGGATGGTTTGCTTTCTTATGACATAGACTATTACTAAATTGAGCTGGGAGGTAATTCTAAGGCAAATAAATGCAAGCGGGTTTAACACAAGGAGAGGTCTTAAGGGAGGGCATGAGCAATGACAGGAATTTTCTCGCCTCTTTTGACAGGAAGCCTATTATTCTCTCTGCTTTATTTTACCAGGCAGCTCCTGCTTCTAAAAACTGATTTCTACTCCAGTGTTTCACCTAAAAATCAAGCTTTGTTTTTATTTGAATTGCTGCAGCTCACTTTTGGAAGTACATTTCTCCACTCCTAAACTGAATATTTACAGTACAAGAGAGTGAAGGCTGAAATTTTTAAGGTCAATATCGGTCAATAGTCGGTTTCCAATGACTCATGCTCAGTTTGTTTCAAGGCTGTTTTGGCTTTTTTTGTACAAAATACCTTAAATCAGTTAAATTAATTGCCAGCTGTCATCACGTTGAGACCCACTTTTGTAAATTCAGACCAGACAAATATGTATTTTTATAAGTGAGTCGACATATATAGAACATCTGTCATCAGTGTCTTCTTCTTCTTTTCCTTTCGGGTGTTCCCTTCAGGGGTCGCCACAGCAAATCATCTGCCTCCATCTCACCCTATCCTCTGCATCTTCTTCTCTCACACC
>JAQQAE010002635.1:0-21847 GCA_029823295.1 Pseudamia nigra | reverse complement strand
ACACCTGCTTTAGTGAGTGGCTGGAAAGAAAACCTGCAGTGTCTCGGCCCTTTCTGGCAATGATTGGACACCCCTGCTTTAGACAGTCAACTGGGGAAATGCTCTGAAGTTGGTCAGAAATTTGGATAAAATCAGTAACCAACTCTCAAAAGCACACTTTGATGGGCTAATCAGCTTTGCGATTAATTGAAACAAGACGGTGTGGTCTACACTGATCAGCCATAACATTATGACCACTAACCAGTGAAGTGGTCATAATGTTGTTCATATTGTTCCAAAGGCTTTTGTCAATGGGTGGATCTATTAGAATTTAACCATTGAAGTTGTTGCACTGAAAGCAGAAAATTGTCCAAACTAAGTAAGGATCTAAGCAACTCTGACATGGAACAAAATGTGATGGTGCACAACTGGGTCATTGCATCTCCAAACTTGAACATCTTGTTGGCTGTTGTTTTCATGCAGTGGATAGAACCCCAACAAAAGTGGTCTAGGCATGAACACCCACATTTCAGTCCAACTGAGTATGTGTGAAATGTGTTGGAAATCTAGATAGATTCATAAAGGCCCAAGCTCACAACTTACAGGATTTTAAGTCTAACGTGTAAAGTACTGACAGTTATTACAGCAGCTTCTAGCGGTCTGGCAGAGCTCATGACTTGGTTTTGAGCTATTCTGGAATCAAAAGAGGGAGCCTACACAACATTATGTGGAAGTCATGTTTTGATCCATTAGATACTCTACTGGAGGGGTTTTCAACTGCAGCCACTCAGTACAGCAGGTGTTTTCACTGAAACACAATCAGTGGGAAGGAATTCAGCGAAATCACCTGCTGAAGAGATTGGTTGGAAAGATAAAGTGATGCGTCTTGGCCACTGTGGGAATGGTTGAATACACCTGCTCGACTGGACTGAGATCCAGCTGTCCTTCCTTCCTTCCTTCCTTCCTTATGGGGTTCTGGCCACTGCAGGACCAGGACCACCAACCAAGACCACCGTTTTGGAGATGCTTTGACCCAGTTGTCTTGACATCATAGTGTGGTCTTTGTCTAGGTTGTCATCCTTATGCTGCCCAATATTTTGTTTCAAATACATCAACTTCAAGGACTTAATGTTCACTTGCAGCCTCATACATCTCACCCACTCACAGGTACATTGTAATGAGATAATTGACACCATGACCACTTCACCTGTCGGTGCGCATAATGTTATGGCTGATTCGTGTCGGTTTCTCAGCTTGAATCACTGAAGGACACACGTTATCTCAAACTAATTTACGTTACATTTTAATGACTCATACCGAGCTTTTTAAATTCAGCATATCAGTGCTTTTTGTTAAATTTCAATAATCATACTGATCATTCTTATATAGGTTTTCGATATTACAAAATAATTGTCATTAAAAAGAACATTAAATGTAATAGAAAATCAGATGACACAGAAATTAAATTAATAACAAACGTATAACAATTTAATAAATGTAAAAATAGTCCATAGTCTGGCACGTGGTCAGTTACAATAACTACATCTTAATCTTCTATTTCCTGAAAACAATAATAAAATTGTTGATTTATGAACAAATTCACTTTCACTGAGTTCATACATAACACCTGGTATGCTGTCCACTTTTTTAATAAGTGGACAGAAAAAAAGTGTATGAAACAAAGCTATGTAATTCAAACTATGGACTATTTTTCTATTTGTCTGACTCATTTTTAAATCAGAATATATCGAAAATGTCATCATTGAGAGAAAGATAAAATGGAGCAGTGACAAAAGGAAAAATGTTAGTAGGGAACCTCAAGTGAGTCATCTGAAAATGCACAGTCCTACAACTGAGACACAGCTTGTCCATTTCACTGAGTATTGACGCCAACACCAAGTCAATGTTTCAGTTCTGTGCAGCGGGAGACAAAACAGTGACACATCGCCATCCCGTTACCGCCTCGCTGCAAGGGAAATCATCATCGAAACGAGAAAAAAAAACTGGCAGAGGACGTAGCACTGTTTCACCTGCACACCTAAAAAATACCAACAGTGGACCAAACAAATGATGTCGGTAATAGTGAAGAATGGTGAGAAATACAGGGTAGAGACTCCAAAACCCTATTGTCGCTTGAGACGACGAGCACGGGTCCCGTCCATCTGTCCGACGCACTAACCAGCTTGTACAGATGACAAGCACACTTTCATTGTGGTTTTGTGCATTTAATAAAAGCGGCTTTGCAACGTTACATACACACAATAGTTGGAACCGTGTACACGCGAGGCATATGTAATAAACAGCACAAAGCAACGGTAATGAGAAGCAGTCAACAAAAATTACAGTGACCCAGCTCCGCTGTCTCCTCTTCTATTTGTGCAGGTGAGTGCATGGCCCCGTAAAACCTATGGGCTCCTATGCCCACGTGACCCCAGCCATCACCGTGGTAACAAACCACTTCAGCCAAATACCATACATATGGGTCCTACATGCAGTATGTGACATTAAAGGGTACTTACACCACCCTGCTTGAGAATGGAGATGGGTTCTTCAAAAAGGTCTTCTTTGATGCAAGCATTGCATTTTTGTGGTCCAGAGCTTCAGGAGAGGAAAAACAAAGAATTAAATGCACTGTGACGTTACAATCAAAAAATACTTACCTAATATTATAACATCTGATGTTGCACAAGGTAGAAAAGAACAATATCATCATCCTGGCAAACGAATTAAAAGCACTACTAAAGAGCATTATTAAAAGACATTTTGTTGTTAATATTTCTTATACCCTGGTCTGCATGTCTTATGACTGTGACAATTGTTAAGTACTTGAACTATGTCTGTATCTTCAACTACAACCCCAGTCAAAAGTTTGGGCACACCTTCACCTTCAGTGTTTCTTTTCTTTTTTTTCGTGCACTGATGGAACAAAAGTTGAACATTTTGGAAGGTGTGTGTCCTGTTACATCTGGTGTAAAAGTAACGCAGCATTTCAGAAAAGGAACATCATACCAACAGTAACATATGATGGTGGCAGTGTGTTGGTCTGGAGCTGCTTTGCTGCTTAAAGACCTGGATGACTTGCTGTGGTAAATTGAACCATGAATTCTGCTGTCGACCAAAAAATCCTGAAGGAGAAAGTCTGGCCATCTGTTTGTGACCTTAAGCTGAAACACACTTAGGTTCTGTAGCAGAACAATCATCCAAAACACACCAACAAGTCCACCTCTGAATGGCTTCAGAAAAACAAAATGAACACTTTGGAGTGGCCTAGTCAAAGTCCTGACCTGAATCCCACTGAGATGCTCTGACATGACTTTAAAAAGGCGGTTCATGCTTGAAAACCCTCCAATGTTGCTAAATTACAACAACTCTGCAAAGATCAGTGGGCCAAAATATCTCCACAGCAATCTAAAAGACTCACTGCCAGTTATCGCAAGCACTTGATTGCAGTTGTTGCTGCTAAGCGCGGCCCAACCAGTTATTAGGTGTAGGGGGCAAGCACTTTTTCACAAAAGCCATGTAGGTTTGGAGTTTTTTTCCCGTAGAAGTAAAAAGCATCGTTTAAAAACTGCATTTTGTGTTTACTTATGTTTTCTTAAATGTATTTTTTATATTTGTTGGATAATATGAAACATTTAAATTTGACAAATATACATAAAAGCAAGAAATCAGGAAGGGCGAGCATTTTTTCACAGTGCTTTATGTAGCGAACAGAAAAATGTTGATTGTCACATTCACAATGTAGTCATCCGACATGGTTTTCAAATCACAGGTGAGCTCATTTGTGCCATTTCTTGCCTTCGTAATGTGTTTTAGACCAACAGTTTCCTTGTTCAGAGAAAGGGTGGGTACAGAGTCAGCAGTTGCATGAGTACTACTACAACTACTGTACAAATCCATATCCGAGTTGCTGAAAATGTATAGTTTTGAGGATGATACTTGTAACAAACTGACTTCCTTTAGATTTAGTGATACAGACCAACAGATATGGATAATACGTCAGCATATCAATGTTTTTTTTTTTTATTTCAGTAACGAAATGTAAAGACAAATGACAAGACACAGAACTGAAATCAATAATAAACATATGCCTGCAATTACATAAATGTAAAAATGATCCATAGTCCTGCAAGAGGTCAATAACAATAAAAACATTGCATAAGTATTGCCGTCTGCATCATCAATAGCAGCTACAGAGGATAACTCTTTCTTTCCTTTCTCTGGGACGTTGTAGCGCTTGATGGTTTTGACAACTGCACTTGGGGACACATTCAAAGTTCTTAAAATGTTTTGGACTAAATGGCCTTTATTATTTAAAACACCGATGGACTGTCTTTTCTCTCTACTTAACTGTTTCTTGGCAGAACACGGATTTGTACAGAATTTGCAGTCCCACTAATCGGGCTGTCGACACTGTACCCACCCATCCTCTGCACGAGGCAACTACAGCCCAACGAGAATGTAAGAAAGGGCACACACATGAAAAGGCACACCGTCATTTGAAAACCAGCCCAGGTGACTACCTCATGAATCTGACGTGACAATGTGAGTGTGCAAAGCTGTGATCAAACCTAAATTGGGCTACTTTGGACAATCTGGACATAAATCCATAAGTGTTCTTCCACAGTTTCAAAGTCCTCAGCATTAATATTGAAAATAATTTTTAAAAATAAAGAAAAAACACTGAGGCAGAAGGTATGCCCTAACTTTTAACTGGTAATGCATATGTGTAAATAAAGAAATGAATCAAAGTGAGTATGCAGACTTCTACAGGTGCCCAGCAAAGACATGGCTGTGGTTATTAGGTAGTTGCTTTCAATGTTATTAAATCAAAATCATTTGTAACAAGCCAATCACATCACATCCAAACCACTATAAGTAACAAAAAAATGTGTAATGTCACTTCCAACCATGTCTTTTCTCACACGCTCAGTATATCATTACCTACATTCTTGTCCTTTTATACTGGTTTGATTAAAACGTGTCAATGTCATATTCCAGCTCACACTGCTGTCATTTCAACACATTAGGACTATTAAACAGCACATGTAGTGAATTAATTGTGCATAAATTCACGTTATGCATAATGTATAAAGGTCACTCAACCCTCTGGTCAAAAATTGTACAATTTAATGATGATTCGCTCATTAAACAGGGCAAATGTAGATTTAGTCTACAATTAGGATATGCATAGTTTCCGGACAGCACCTGTAGTAAATTCGGCATGTGTACCAACCTGAAATATTAAAGTTAAGTGCCCTGTTATGTTCTAAATTTGGAAATGAAAAGAGCTGTCGCCGGGCCAGCCACAGCAGAGGTTAAGGGGGTCTGGACTGTAACGACACGTGAAAGCATCACACAACTGATGGAATAACGGTCTCACGGGTGAATGAATTATAAGCCGATGTATACACCCCCTCGTAACAGTACAAATGGTATCTTATCTGTGTTTGTGTGCGGCATCCCCTGTGACAATTCAGAGGAGAGCAATGATTTAGAGATTTCCGAAGGGAGGCTGGAGCCCACTTTAGCTACCGTTAGCTCCCTAGCATTCACGACAGCACTCACCTCACTATTTTGTTGAAACAGAACGAACAGAACCGGTGGCCGCACTGGGCTTGAAGGGGCCTTCTCAGGATTTTCTGGCACGAATTGCACAAATGCTTGTCTTCGTGGTTGTTAGCCAAAATTTTCTTGGGGAAGCCCGGTTTGTTGCCTTCCAGGGAAGATGGTGGAGACGGCTCCTGTGCAGCCATTATTCCCCTTGAACAATATCGGGGTACTCAGCGGGGTGTGTTCAAGACAGCTAACACAAATGAATGTGTTTTAGCAACACTTTACAGCTCCTGTAGCTCATTGCTGTCGTTAAGAATTCCTTTACTGTCTATGTTTAGAGCGCGCAACGTGCTAAATTTTACATGCTTGGGTAAATAAGGGAGAGAAGGCGTATTCATTTGATAAAACTGACAGCTGAGGATGCTGCGTTCAGGTGCACAATACTACGTCTACCGCTAGGCGCCGCAAACCCCAGAGGAGAGCGTCCATCCAGTCAGCGTGACCAGGAAGCTGCTTGGTCGGACAGTGTGGATTGACCGCAAACGCACCACGTGAACATGACACGCTGTGCCCGTGTGTCGTGTAGGAAACCTTCAAAATAACATCAAATACACTCATTTCTTACTCTGAAACATAGAGTTCAGTAAAATGTGCATTTGTCAGCCTTGTAAAATAATAATATGCAGCATTTTGTCTAGAATAGCCCTGATTGTGATGTAGTGTTGTGAACAGCAGTAGATCTTAATTCTTATTTATGTTGCTATTAGGGCTGTCAAAATTCATCCGGATTAACTCATTTGCATACTTAATTACATTAATTTTTAACTCGATTAACGCACAATAACTCATACATCAAGGAAAAAGTGATGAAATCTTATGACCCGCCTCACTGACAACTTCTTTAGTATTTACTGCTTCAAAGTCAATTTAAATGTAAAAGTATAAGTCTTTACACATTTTGAAACAAATTACATAAGTTACCTGTACTGATGAAAACAATGTAAAAAAGCAAAAACACCTCAGCAGAACATTACAGAGGTTCTGTTAAGCTCTACAAAGCAGGTGTAATTTCCTGTAGTTACACAAATTGAAATTAGAAAAAAATATATACATTTTTATGTAAAATGAGTAATTGTAGTCGAGTGTCTATATCATCTTCTGTCATGAGTGTTTTTGCTCCCACAAAATGAAAAACAATGAATGGGTATTAATTGTGATTAGTTGAAAGTACTGTAATCCACAGTGACCCTGTGATTAATCGGATTAAAATTTTTAATTGTTTGACAGCCCTAGTTGTTATCTTCCATTAAAAAAAATTAAAATGTGGTTACTGTGTCAGGTTAGCGTGAATTTTCATTATATGTGTTGTTTATTTCATTCAATTCCTACACTTTCTTCAATTTCTTGATCTCTTTATTCATTTTAAGTTGCATATATATTTCATTCACTTTTTTATTTTATTAATTTTGTTGATTATTTTCTTAATTTTTGTTCATTTTTCTTGATTACTCGGTATGTGTTTTGTCATTTTCTTGCTTATGTTTTGCTCCTTTTGTTCATTTTCGTATATTCTTGATCATGTTTGTTTATTTTCATTCTCCTTCTCAATTATTTGGTTATTTTTTTTTACTGATTTTCTTAATTAGTTTGTTCACTTTTACTCATTTAATTCATTTTATTTTGTTTTTTCATTTTTATTGATTTTTTTTATTATTATTATTTGGTCCCCTCCAATGTCCAGACAAAACCTACACCCTTGCCCTGAAATGTTTAGAATAATGATCACGAGAGGGATCCTCTCCTACTGAGGAGTATTTCAGTACAGATTTGAGGTATTTGTATGTGAAGTACAGTATATATTTTGTCTGTTTTTGAACTTACACTTCACTAAATCTAAGCCAGAAATATTCAACTGATTACTCTATGTATGGCCTGACAGTTATTACCCATTACAGCAGATTACATTTTTTATCCTCTTCCAATCATAAATACACATATTTCCAAATTTGTGGATTTTGAATGTTTCATGTAAACTAAAGAAAATTCAAAAATTTGAGATTCCCTTTATTGTGTTTAAATTAGGGCTGTCAAAATTAATGTGTTAACCCGGATTAATCAATTTGCATGATTAATTACATTAAATTTTAACATGATTAACACACAATAACTCATATGTCAAGGAAAAAGTGATGAAATCTTATGTTACATTTGACCCATGTCACTGCCAACTTCTTTAGTTTTTACTGTTTCTAAGTCAATTTAAATGTAAAAGTATGTCTTTACACATTTTGAAACAAATTACTGTACATTAGTTACTGATGAAAACAATGAACCAAGTGTAAAAAAGCAAAAACATCTCAGCAGAACATTATAAAGGTTCTGTTAAGTTCTACAAAGCAGGTGTAATATCCTGTAGTTATACAAGTTTAAATCAGAAAAAATACACATACACCACTTATTTTACAGTAAAATATACATTTAAATATACATTAAAATATACATTTTAATGTAAAATAAGTAATTTTAGTTGAGGTGTCTATATCAC
This sequence comes from Pseudamia nigra, assembly GCA_029823295.1. Classification (NCBI taxonomy): domain Eukaryota; kingdom Metazoa; phylum Chordata; class Actinopteri; order Kurtiformes; family Apogonidae; genus Pseudamia; species Pseudamia nigra. The sequence continues at coordinate 13,767 of JAQQAE010002635.1, read as the reverse complement.
CTTCTATCATGAGTGTTTTTGCTCCCACAAAATGAAAAACAATAAATGACTATTACTTGTGATTAATCGAAATTAATCCACAGTGACCGGGTGATTAATCAGATTAAAAATAGCAATCATTTGACAGCCCTAGTTTAAATGTAACATACAGAGCAGGTCCAATTACTTCAACCTTACATCCCTAAAGCAGTAATATTGAACATACACTAGTAATGCAGCAGTAATATGAACATAATTTCTGCCACACGGTACAGTTAATGTAGCACAATACTGAAAATAATGAAAACACATCAAACATGAGGTTTAAATACTGCATAAAAAGCTTTTACTTTTCTGCTTTTACTGTGAAAGGCTGAGCGGAAGCTGTGCGTGTGTACGCGTTTGCGTTGACGTTGACGTTGACGTGTGGGTTCAGTGTGGAGCCGCTCGCTTTGCAGAGGAATGTCGCCGCTGTATCTCTGTCGGGATGGAGCGTTGGCAGATGTGCTGTTGAGGCAGAGATGTCACTTTTGCACTACATTATGTCTTTAAGTTCGCCGTGAGTATTTGCAGTTGATGCGACTGAGAAGCTGCTGTTATTGTCATTGGACGTAGACGTGGGGGGGGCGCTAAGCTAATCCTGGTTAGCTAGCTACCGGAGGATAACGTTACCTTTTAGTCAGGCTCGGTAACAAACCGAGCCGCCTCGTCACTGTTTAAACGTACGCGGTGACTCTTACGTACCCATAACAGCATTCGGTTTTAATGTTTTGAAAAATACAGCATTAAAGGTTTACTCTTACTGCCCCCATTTCTGCCGAGTTACCAGTTTGGGAAGCTAAAGCTAGCTGGTTAGTGTTCATTAAATGGAAAATTCACCATTGCGAGATCAGTTATTGTGTTGTTATTATTATTATTATTATTATTATGGCACTGCCAAGCAGGCTTTGAATTTGACCCATTTCTGGTGAGGGTTTTACGGACTGTGTTGCAGCTGGAGATGAATTCGAAGCCTCTGTTTGACTGTAAATAATGGAATGTGACAAAATGAATCTGTTACAGCTGATTCAAGAATTCAGACGTGGCTCAAATTCATTTATGCTTCTACCAAAGTTGTCCTGCTGTTGAGAATGATTTAAATGTAAATTAAGAATCTGAATGCACCACATATGCAAGAAGGAGAAATGTGGTGGTGTTTAAGACTATAAAATATATGACTGGATTGACTGTGATGCAAAAGTATAGTAGAATCACATCAGCAGAATACCCAAGCTTCAGCATATTAAGATGCAATACATGTCTCTAAATATAGTAACAAGACTAGTTCAGGTTGTAGCTGGTTCTATTGTTACGTTTTGAGCGTGTCAACATTTAGATTTTTGGTAAAACTGGCAAGTGAAATAGATTTAATAGATTTTTGAAAGTTTTCTCAGGAATTGCTATATATGAGGCATTAAAAGTTATAAACGAAACAGTATTTTGCTTACAAGTTGATGTCTGCGTAGTAATTATCCGTTTGCTTCTAATAGACCTAAACAGACCGGTGAGATCTCAGTTAATTGTAATGAAAAATGGGAAACAACAGTTAATTCTAATCAAAACGGCTGTGTCTTTCTTTTGACAGATGATGCTCCAGACAACATGGTAGTTACATCCACTCCTCTCTAGTGAACAAGAACACCTGGTCAAGTTTAAGTGCAGCTCAATAACAGGTCAATATTTTTTTTTTAGCATTTAGCATTATTGTTGTTTGACAGCATGGACTCTTAACTTCATCAGCTGTCAAATTCCAGGACTACACTTTCCTTCCATTGTTGTGCGACATATTGTCAGGGGATTACCACTGTTAATACTGGGTGCTACTGTACAAGGTAGTGAAGCCCCTTCAAGATGTTTTCAGCGTTAAAGAAGCTGGTGGGATCAGAGCCAGGGCAGCTCAGGGAGAAGAATATTCCGGCTGGCCTGCAGTCAATGAACCAAAGTTTGCAGAGACGCTTTGCCAAAGGAGTCCAGTATAATAGTAAGTAATCCAAGCATCTGCCATGGGTTCTTTTGCTTTTTGAAGAAAATCTGAGGCAGTTGATTCTTTGTTTTTATTTTCTTCATTGAGAATTGAATCAGCAGCGCTCATTCTTGAAACAGTCATCCATCTTTCACTCTTTTACAGTTTAATTATAGGAAACAGTTTCTTTTTAATTTGAGAAAGAAATTAAATATCCCCTTTTTTCTTCCTCCTAAATTTCTTCAATTTACAGTACCTGAAGCACCTGGGAGAACAGAATTGTTTTTTCAGGTACTGTCATACCTGGTGCCCGTAACCGGAATGTCTGCCTCAGGACAGTTCTTTGTAATTGCTTTTTCCACAGCCAGAGTCTGTATTTGAAATGATTTTTTTGATCATTGTAGATATGGAATATATAGGCCCAAAACAGAGTTTGCCCCAGTTCAAAGTAACTGTTGTCAATTCTGGGAAAATCTTACACTGACAGGTATGTAGTTCTGGGCAGGCTACAGGGAGTGATTGATTCTCCAGCAGCAGGTGACACTTACAACCAGGTGCAGTAAAGTATCTATAAAGACTCTTCCATGCTCCCCATTTGGCCGAGCTTGATCTCCTCCAGTGAATTTCGCTGTACTTGAACTCAAGTTGCTCTCATATGCATCTCTGAGGTTCCCTTTTATGTAGATAGTCTTGAAATTATTCTAAGTTGTACATCAACCCCATAGACATGAAGGTATGTGTTGTGGATTTATGCTGATGTGCTGTTAATGTTACGTTATCTTTTTCAACCTTAGTGAAAATAGTCATCCGGGGAGATAGAAATACTGGAAAAAGTACTCTATGGTATCGACTGCAGGGCAAGAAGTTTGTGGAGGAGTACATACCCACTCAGGAGATCCAAGCCACAAGTATCCATTGGAATTACAAAAGTAAGTCATTGCCACCTTATGCACATCATAGCATCTTTCATGTTTATCACACATGTTCTGGTTTCTTTTTTGTAAATATTTGACTTGTGGTGTTTATTCCAGTGGCTCCATATAAAGGTAAAACTGATATTGTGTATTTAGCTGTTGCTAACCTATTTTTAGAGTAGGTGACCTAGCAGACCTTTGTGCCATAGTTTGAACAAAACACCCATTTAGTTCCTGCTTGAATATCATATAACATGATTGTATGTGCATTTTCCTCTGTTGTTCACGTTTTTAAACCCCGTTTCTGTTTCTCTCAGCTACTGACGATGTGGTCAAAGTGGAGGTGTGGGATGTGGTAGACAAAGGTGAGTGGATTAAATGCCAGTCGTAGAAGCAGACGTGTGCTGAGGCTGATCCATTTAAAATTAGATCCCCTTTTCTGCCAGTCTACTTGTCAGCCTGCTGCTCTCATTTTTGACATCAAAGAGATGCACAGTTGCTTGTTTTCTGTCCTCAGCCTTGTCTTTTTTGTACCTCTCTTACACTCATCTCAGGCCAAAAATATCCTCTTCCTGAAGGTGTAGGTGAGCGTCACTATAGTGTGTAGACATTAACCAGCTTGTGTGCTGTGGGTTTGCCCCGCCTTATCTGAATGTAAATATTCTGAGGGTTTGGCTATTCCCAGGTTTGCTGCGTGGCAACATGAAAAGTTTGGCTGATTTTCTTGCTGTGTAGATGTAGCCTGAGTGCCTGCATCCTGTGAACCATTAGTTAATCGAAGCAGCATTTATTTAGAGGGTGATGTGTGTCAAAACTGCTGCAAGATGCTTTTCCATGAAAAAAGCGTTTGTGCTGCTCTGCCTGCTTTACTTACCTGGACTAATGTAAAGCGACACACTTTGCTTTAGATGATTTGTTCATACTGTCATCTAAACTTGTGATTTTTTTTTTGTTTTCCAGGCAAAGGCAAAAAGCGAGGAGACAATTTGAAACTGGAGAATGAGCCACAAGAGGTGATTATCACATGACTCTCATGTGTTTAGAAAGAAAGGCTGACTTATTCAATGTGGGGCGCTGATGAAGTTAGCCATAGAGGTCTTATGGATTTAAAAATTATGTATATATTATAAGCCAGTAAGAATGTGTTTTCATTCCTTTTTCATGTGAGTAACACATCAGTTCGATATGGACACACTGTATTGTTCTGCGTGTTTTTAGTCAGATGAGGTGGCCCTGGATGCCGAGTTCCTGGACGTGTACAAGAACTGCAATGGAGTCATCATGATGTTTGACATTACCAAGCAGTGGTAAGACTTCTCAGCCTGTGTTGTGTCCTCAGCGAGTGCTACAATATGCATGGAGTGATAAGGTTTCAGTCGGTGTGGAAGCTGAGAGCCTCCAGTGCGTGGGGCTTATTTCAGCCAAAAGGCAGAAGTCATGAAAAGATACAGTATGTCACTGCTGTTATAAATATACTATTAGAGGAGCATTTGAAACACAAGCACACAGAAATATATTTAAATACTTTTTTGGTTTGTGTCATATTGGTGATATAACCTGCTGATTCCCTTGTACAGTAGTAACAGTGTTGGTGTCAGGTTCAGTATGTACTGAGGTGAGTTTCCCAGGCAAACGTTAGACATTTTTCTGGCCCTGCTGTGATGGTAAATATTAGCTCTATAATCAAAGCTGTCAGCCAACCATTCTTGAAATAACAGAGCACTGGTTTTAGTTCTTATAGGTATATACAGTATTTGAGTACAGCAAGCTGTGCTTTTATTCCACAATGACACTTTCGATCAAATTCCAACTAAAACATTGTGATTTATATTATTATTCATATTCTCATTTACAACACCTATTTTCAGGAAAAAATACACCATAGCATAAGATATAGTAATAACAGAAATCTAGTTTTTTCAGACTGTCAGTAAAGGATATTATTTTCAACCAATGTAATGCTGATGTTTAACCTAGACAGAGTTCAGGAACTACTATTTGGTGGATTTTTTTTTTTTTCCAGAGCTGTGTGCTTTTTCCTTTCAGACCCCCAAGTCACCAGCCATTTTAAGGTCTCCAAACTGTCCAGCCACAACAATACATTTTTTCCCTCATTTTAAATAACACGTAGCCTGTTAAAATGGTAGCATATCATCACTGACTATCCATGTTTTAAATTGTGAAATTTTGTTTGCCATTTTTAATTGCCGGTATATGCAGACGGAAACAAATCACCAATGGATATGCTGGAGGATTAAGTTGTGTCACTAAATAAAGGTTTTGCTAACTGTCTTGTATTTTGCTTAAGTAATTCTGAAGAACATTTACTTTTCTGAGGGATAATTCGTTTTTATATTGATCAAGACTATTGATGTCTGCAACAGTGGCAGCATTACACCCGATGATGTCCTAAAACCAAAAGAATTTAACCCGTCCCCTTTTAATCTCTCTGCATTGCATTCATTACACTCACACATTGTGCTATGATTCTGGTCTTTCAGGACATTTAACTACATACTGAGGGAGCTGCCTAAAGTACCTACTCATGTTCCGGTTTGTGTGCTGGGAAACCACAGAGACATGGGCGAGCATCGTGTCATCCTCCCTGATGACATTAGAGACCTGATTGCTGGACTAAACAGGTAGAGATCAGATAATCTGTCAGGAGCCTTTAGCCTTCTTACTGCCATTCAGTGTTTGTGTTTATCAGGCCTCATGCGGAACAGAGTGGAGACTGAAATGAAGATGAGTGCCATTAGAGCCTCTCAATTAATGGTATTAAACATTGTAAATTAAAATCAGCCTCAAGGTTAATTAGGTTAGCTGCATGAGCAAATAAGACACATGAGAAGCAATGCACTAAAAGACTAAGTGAAAAAACATGAATAAAATGAGTTTGAGGTGTTTCTTCTTCAATTACCTTTTGTCTGCCCTAGTTTTGATAGAGCTGTTGTACACTGCAAGTCAAAACTACAAGTTTGGAAACACCTTCTATAAAGTAGAAATAAAGTAATAGTGTTTTTTTTATTATTATTTTTTTTTTAAATTGCATGTGCATTAATACTTACGGCATCCAAACTGTGAAGGAACATGTACGTATGTGCTGGGGGAAAAGCTTGAAACAACCCAGAACATGTTTTATATTTTGATTGATTGTTCAAAGCCACATTGTCTGATTAGATATGAGTTTGTCACCCACAACAGTTTTCAATTCAGAGGCGTGCCTCATCCAGAGTTTACATATTTCTTGCCTTCTTAGTGTGCTTTACACCAGGGGTGTCAAACTCGTGCCATAAAGGGCCGAGACCCTGCAGGTTTTCTCTCCAACCAGTCACAAAGCAGGTGATTTCACTGATTAGCTCCTCCCCTCAATCTGAAGGTGTGCTGATCAGTGAAATCACCTGCTTTGGTGACTGGTTGGTTGGAGAGAGAACCTGCAGGGTCTCGGCCCTTTACGGCACGAGTTTGACACCCCTGCTTTAGACCATCAGTTCTCTTGTGCCATGGAAGGGTGGATACAGTGTCAATAGCCCAACTACTGCTACTACAACTACCGGTACTATACAAAGTCATTTTATGGCCAGAAACACCCAATTAAAGATGCAGTCTACAATGTTGGGGAAACTAACTAGTAGAGGTTTGCTATAAATGATTAGAGAGGCGACCTGCCAGTCAACACAGCCTGCAACCTCATAGGTGCACGAGCTCATGAATTCATTTACGGGGTTGAAAACAGTTGTAGTGGAGCCACTAGGGGGCTCTATCAACTGTAGTTCATTTAACTATAGGATGACTGAGTAGAGTCTACATTTCAGGCCTTCAACATCTGATACACGAAAAAAGCACCTAACGACAGACATACTAGCTTGGCAGCTGTGAGGTTGTAAGCCAGTTTGACTGACAGGTCACATGTCCAATTGCAGTCCACCATAAACAGTGGGCTAGCAGCTAGTGTAACGGCCGGCTCAGAGCCGCGACACAACAAAGGAGGGGCGGAGCTGGAAAGCCATTTAAGTGAATTTATTTACAAGGTGACCATTCAAATAATATATACAGTAAAATTGGAAAATGAACATGCTAGTCATTGTTGTCAGTTGTGACATAGGTGGAAGTGTCTGCAGATGTAGGTCAGTGACAGGAAATGACTAAAAATCATGCTGGGCAGGACAGCCACGCCGGGTTTCCAGTGCAGAGCAGAGCAGATCAGATCAGCAGAGGAATGAGAGGGACTCGTCGAGGCTGCAGGTGACTAATGAAATACCAGTCCCAGCGACTGGCCAGGTGCGCTGGGATTATACTCTCCACCCACAGGGCCTGCACACACACACAAAGATGAGCTCTGCCACGCACAACACAGGCACACACACACTAAGTAGGACCTGCAGAGCAGAGGGCCGTCACACTAGTTTCCCAACATTGTAGGCTGCACTTTTTAATGTACAGAGAAAGGACAGTCCATCACAAATCCAGGAAATGGTAAATGCTAAAACCATCATAGGGCAATGATGGATCTGTCTCTGACCAGGACCATCCCAAGAAAGAAGACCAAGAGCTGCCTCTGCTACAGAGAAGTTTATTAGAATTGCCAGACTCAGAAACCAACACTTTACAGCACTTCACATAGCATTTGTTTTTACGACTGCACTTAAGACACATTTACATTGTCTTAGATTTTTTGTTTTGACTGACCTTCATTTCTTAAAGTAATGATGTACATTGTTGAAAATAATAAAAATGAAGACAAGCTACTGAAGGAGAAAGTGTGTCCAAGCCTTTGACTGGTGATGTACCTTAAAATAGTTTCAACTGGTCAAATAAATTTTAGAATATTCAGGTAAGAGATTTTTTATCCTCCAAATCACTTGTGTTCTTGCTCTCTCAAATAATTATACATAAAAAAAACCTGCTGAACCCATTTCTGCCATTTAAACCTGCTGCTCAATCTTTTACATGTGATCTGGGGCCTTTATTATAGTGAAACATTAGTTAAACATCTTGTCTTTATTAATGTCAAGGTTTTCCAAATGAAACTGGACATACAGACAGGATGTAGTTACAAACTAGACTTGGTGGAAATCCTTCTGAGCTGGCATGATCAAAGCGGAGGTGTTACCTTGTGAAAGCGTTGTCAGTGCAAACATAATTAACAGGATTATTAGATCCATACAGACAGGCTGCTTACTTTAAGAACAGTCATGGAGAAATGAGTTGCATGTTAATGCTATTGTGTTCCAGACCAATGGGATCATCGTACATTCACTACGCAGAGTCTTCTATGAAAAATGGCTTTGGCCTCAAGTATCTGCACAGGTTTTTCAACATCCCCTTCCTGCAACTCCAGGTTCTTTTCTCTTTTCATTTTCACTGCTTTATAAGGTTTTAAGCGCTTACTCATAATTAATAAGAGTAGTACAGTTTCTCCTGCTCAGTCATGAATATAAGATGTGTTTTTTTTGTGCAGAGGGAGACCCTCCTGAGGCAGCTGGAGACCAACCAGCTGGACATGGACGCCACATTGGAGGAGCTCTCTGTCCAGCAGGAGACTGAAGACCAGAACTATGAGATGTACAGACTTTTTTCCCTCTTTTATATCATTCATTTTATCTTAATCACATATAAATACAGAACACGTACGTACATTTCAACACTTCGTAATCAGAATTTGACATGGAGCACCAATAATGTTATTAAAAAGCACAAAACAAGAGTGTTCATAACTGTTTCCAACACAGTTGACATCAAGATGACAAAAACAAACATAGCATAAGCATATGACAGTGATGCATTGAACAGTAAAATGTCTACTGCTGTATTATGAGCTGGTATCAGTACAGTATTACATTTCTTATACGTAGGTGTGAGTGGTATTACCACCGTTCCGGGTAATTAGTGCTGGGTTTTAAAAATAGGATTTTCTGATTGACATTGGGCTATGATCACAGTTTTTTGCAGGGTTTTGGGTTGAGTAAGAGTTTTTTTCCTTTTGGTTGAACTGTACAGAAGAAAAGACTTGCTGGCACTTAATGGTCTTAATTAACTAGTAGATCAATGTTGCTCTTTTCGGGGTGATTCCCAATGTAAACATGAATGTTTTTAGAAATGTGCCAAGTTAGAGGATTCCTTGTGCAATTTCCAGTAAAATTTCCATCACATCAGAACACAATTGTTTTTGAATTCCTTACTGGTAGCGTACTGGTCATACTCCTGTTTTTTTATCTTCACTCATTAAGGGGATTGGTACTGATTTGAGAAAAACAGCAGCGTTCTACAGTCCTGCACTATGTTCCCAGATAATACAGCTCGTTCATTAACTAGTCCTGTTTTGGTTTCTGCAGTTTCCTGGAGAATTTGGAGTCTCGCAGTAAGGGCTATGGCTCTCCCGGTCCAGCCAACGGTCAGAGTCCCTCCTCAGGCTCTCAGTCCCCCATCGTCCCACCCAGTGGGGCTTCCACAGGCAGCTCCAGCCCCAGCACCCCTCAGCCACCCATGCCTTCCCAGACTCTCCCACAGTCGCCTTCCGTGTCTGCTTCCTCCCCCGTGCCTCCCTCAGCAGCAGTTAGTAGTGTGGCGTCGCCCACAGTGGACTCAAAGCCACCTGCGCAGTCACCTGAGCACCTGCAGTCCTCAGCTGCAGCCCCCCAGAAACGCAGCTTCATTTCCCGCTGGTTTGGTTCATCTCCGGTCCCTGAGGCTTCAATCGCAGCTCCAGGTAGATTTCCACTGATCATGAGTTAAAAGGCTTTGTATCATCTTAAAGCTCATCCTTCTGAAGGTGTAGATTGTTCACGGTGATGCACTAAAGAAAAACATAAACACAACACTTTTGTTTTTGCTCCCATTTATCATGGCCTGAACTCAAACATTGAAGACTTTTTCTACATAGACAAAAGGTTCATTTCGCTCAAATGTTGTTCACAAATTTGTCTAAATCTATGTTAGTGAGCAATTTTCCTTTCCCAGATGATCCATCCACGGCACCGGTGAGGCATATGAAGATGCTGATTAGACAGCATGCTTATTACACAGGTGTGCCTTAAGCTGGCCACAATACAAGCCCACTCTAAATTGTGCGGTTTTATCACACAGTACGATGCCGCAGATGTCGCAAATTTTGATGAAGCGTGCAATTGGCATGCAGAATGCAGGAATGTCCACCAGAGCTGTTGCCAGTGAATTGAATGTTAATTTCTCTACTACAAGCTGTCTCCAAAGGCGTTTCAGAGATTTTGGCAGTACATCTAACCGGCCTCACAACCACAGACCATGTGTAATTACATCAGCCCAGGACCTCCACATCCAGCATCTTCACCCCCAAGATTGTCCGGGACCAGCCACCCAGACAGCTGCTGCAACAATCAGTTTGCATAACCAAAGAATTTCTGCAGAAACTGTCTCAGAGAAGCTCATCTGCATGGTCATCATCCTCATCGGGGTCTCAACCTGACTGCAGTTCGTTGTTGTAACCGACTAGTGGACAAATGCTCATATTCAATGGCATCTGGCACAGTGGAGAAGTGTTCCCTTCATGGATGAATCTCGGTTTTCACTGTACAGGGCACATGGTAGACAGCGTGTATGGCGCCGCCTGGGTGAGTGGTTTGCTGGTGTCAATGTTGTGAATCGAGTGGTCCATGGTGGCGGTGGGGTTGTGGTATTGACAGGCGTATGTTATGGACAGTGCACGTAGGTGCATTTTATTGATGGCATTTTGAATGCACAGAGATACCGTGACGAGATCTTGAGGCCCGTTGTTGTGCCATACATCCACAACTATCGCTTCATGTTACAGCATGATGATGCACAACCCCATGTTACAAGGATCTGTACACAATTCCTGGAAGCTGAAAACATCCCAGTTCTTGCACAGCCAGCATGCTCACCGGACATGTCACCCAATAAACATTTTTGGGATGCTTTGGATTGGCGTGTACCACAGCATGTTCCACTTCCTGCCAATATACAGCAACTTCGTACAGCCATTGAAGAAGTGTGGACCAACAGGCTGCAATCAGCAACCTGATCAACTCTACGCCAAGGAGATGTGTTGCACTACGTGAGGCAAATTGTGGTCACACCAGATACTGACTGGTTGTCTGACCGACCCCCCCCCTTCCCCAAATACTGCACAGTAAAAGTGCACAGTTTAGAGTGGGCTTGTATTGTGGCCTCCCTAAGGAACACCTGTGCAATAATCATGCTGTCTAATCAGCATCTTGATATGCCACACCTGTGTCCTGGATGGATTATCTCAGCAAAGGAGAAGTGTTCACTAACACAGATTTAGACAAATTTGTGAACAATATTTGAGAGAAATGGACCTTTTTGTGTCCATAAAAAAAGTCTTAGATCTTTGAGTTCAGCTCATGAAAAATGGGAGCAACAACAAAAGTGTTGCATTTATGTTTTTGTTCAGTGTATGTACAGACTGTCAGTATTGTACTGTGTGCATTTTATTTAAATATTTTACATGAGAAGCTGTATGATGACGGTAGCATTAGAACATGTAATGGAAGAGTGATCATTGCTGAGAAAAAGTAATAAAATAGACAAACAGGCTTCAATTTTTTTTGTGCTTTTTAAAGCATTTACACTCTGTAGCCACATAAACGCACCCACTCTGTGGAAAGGTTGCAGAGAGAAAACTTCCATGTTTGTCTTGTGAACACAAGTTCAAGTTGCCTCCACCCCAACAGGCTGTGAAATGCTGTGATCAGCTGTAGCTGTGAAAAAGACTGCGATTGTCTGAGATTTGGATGCCTTCCTCACTGTACAGACAGCCCCAACAGACACAAATCAGACTGAAACAAGAGAAAAATAGAAAATCCAGGTTGACAGAGATTATTATTATTAGCCTATATTTTTATGTAGGTCATTTTAGGATCAAAAGTTACATGCTTTAAGTTCCTTTTTTATTGACATGATGGCATCAAATTTGAAAGAAGTGGACTTGTTTGCATTTACAGTAAGCGACTTGAATGGTTGTTGAAAAAGGAAAATACACACATGGATGGAAAATGCAGCATGATTTTTTTATTTATTTTTTTCCAGGTATTTTTGCTGTATGTAATTTTAGTCCAGTCATTTTGAGATCCGGATATGTGTGTGGAGGTGTTTTCCACACCATTTCCTGTATTTTATTTTCTTAGGAAATGTGAGGTTTCACATTTCCTAGAAACAAAAGTGTTTTTTGTGCTATTTAGAGGTCAAATGTTTATCACTATGTTAGTGGCCAGAGTGAATTTGATATTGATTAAAGCAAGAGAGGAAGTATAGTGTACATTTGAACGCAGTCATGTGCAGATGTTAATTGATTGTTACAAATTAAAGTGCACTACATGTGGAAACAGATGACAAAGTGCGTCTTTCAAACAGCATCATTCAGTGTGACTTCCACATGCACAGCTGTTGGTTTCGCATAACAGCGGTCAATAATTTGCAACAGCCTGTAGGCAGTCTGTACGACTGTGTGCATGGACAGTGTCTGAACTGACTTCGTTAAGTTTTTGGGAGAGTTTTGCAGTAGAGGAGTTTCATATCCACTTCTCACTGTCAAAACAGAGGCAAAAAAGGCATATTTTTATGACTTTTATTGTTATAGTTTGACTACAATCTATAACTATATCACAGCTCATAAACTATTTCTTATGTCCAATCGGTCTGTAGCAATTGTTTTATCCGCTTGCACTCCCAACAAGATGTTCATACTTCAAGATATGCCACACTGTGACAACATCCAGTCGACATCTGCTTCTCTTTATATGTTGACTTGCTTCCATGGACGTAAGCGATTTAGACAACGCCCGATTAGAAAGTGCTGCAGTCACTTTTTCCATATTGCTCAGTCCATGATTCAGCATGACTCAGCCAGTTACAGAGTTGGCTGTGTGTTGATGTGTTGGTGATTTTTTTTTTTTTTTTTTTTAACCTACTGGTTATACACAAAGTTTTAAATGGCAGATCCATGTCATGATGAGTGCAGTCACATGTAGGTTAATCAAATTATGCCTAAGGTTCAGTTTGTTCTTGAGCTAAAATCTTGGATTAGAAGTTTTTTGTTAGTTGAATAGCTGTCCTGTTTTACTTCAGCTTCAACAATCTGTAGTAAATAGTCACATGATTCGAAACTTAGCAGCTGAGAAATGTGGAGCTTTTCAATGATCAAAAGACTGGGCTAGCATTGGAATGTCATGTGATTTCAGCGTCTTTGGAGAGTTTGGTGCAATCAATTAGGGAGCAGATGACAGCGCTGCAAAGTTAGATTTGAATGAGGTTGGTTTATTTTTTTGTAGTTGGAAACATTCAGTGTGTGGCTCAATGTTTTCCACAGATGACCCTCCAGCACCAGTGTGTCCTGCGAGTGTGCACAGTGTGGATGATTTTGTACCAGATGAGAGACTGGACAGGAGTTTTCTGGAGGACAGCCTGCCCTCCAAGACAAAGGTCCCCCAGCCAGCGCCAGGTCCAGGGGTGGACAGCGACAGGTGAGATTATCTGCTAACCTCTCAGAAGGATGTCACTGCTGATTTGGCACCTACATTTTAAGATTTGTACTGTTTTTACCTGTCAGTGGGACTAGAGATGGAAATTAGCCCCATGGTCATAATCTCTCATATTTAGATAGACAGACAGGCAGGATCCCACAAAAAGGGGAAATCCACATACGGCAGCGAACTGAGCTCGTGCTTTGCAGTTTGGGGAGAAAGAGGGGGAGGGAGGTGATACATTTGGATCGAGAGAAAAAAGCACATCTTCTCAGAATTTAGCTCATGAGTGACCAAAATTATGAAAAAATAGGGAAAAAAAAACCCTCTTATTGCACATATAGCAGACAGTTTCACACATTAACAAAGCAAACAAAGCAGGTCAGAGAGA